>ML820301.1:61392-71782 GCA_009831015.1 Picea engelmannii
AACCCTTGGAATGTGGAAGGTGCATTTGTAAGGCCAAAAGGCATGACCAAAAATTCATAATGGCCTTCATGAGTTCAGAATGTTGTTTTTGGGATATCTTCTTCCTTCATTCTCATCTGATGATACCCTGAACGAAGATCCAACTTTGTGAAATAGATTGCTCCATGTAGTTCATCTAACAATTCATCAATGACGGGAATGGGAAACTTATATTTAATAGTGATCTTGTTGAGCTCTCTATAATCTGGACACATATGCCATGAGCCATCTTTCTTGAATACCATTACCACCAGTGTCGAGTAAGAACTTTGGCTAGGTCTAATACTGCCAGCCTCTAACATTTCTTCAACCATGCGCTCAATTTCACTCTTCTGGGCATAAGGGTATCTGTATGGCCTGATGTTAGGAGGAACATTCCCAAGAATTAGGTGAATATCATGATCATGATTTCGAGTGGGTGGAAGACCTTTGGGAATATCTTCAAATACTTTGGAATGCTTATCAATGATCCCTTAGATATCTAGAGGAATAGATGGCTGAAATGTTTGAACATCTAGTGAGAATAGTTGTGCAATAACGCCTTGATACCCCTTTTTCAATAATTTTGTCATGCCATTAGAGCTTATCACCTTACCGGGTTTCCCTGTGATACCTCTTAACTCAATTTCTTTTCCTTCCAATGAAAATTTCATGAAAAGTTCTTGAAAATTAAAAGCTATTATTCCTAATGATTGTAACCATTGGATTCCTAGTACAACATCAACAACACCCATGGGTATAGCAATCATTGGACTATTCATTACATATTCCCCCATAGTAATGTTGATCTTATTGCATTTTCTTGAGCAATTGATAGTTCCTCCATCTGCAGTCATTACTTGAAACTCTGGTGCTGGATATACAAAGAAATTGAGATCTTTGGATAATTTATAGTGAATGAAATTATGAGTACTGCCAAAATCAATTAGGACTATTACCTTTTTCTTTTTGATATATCCTTCGATCTTGAGGGTTTGAGGAGTGTTAATTCTAGCCAATGCATTACACAATATCATGGGAGTCAATTCTTCAGACGAAATTGATTCTATGTTTTCATCTTGAGATGGTTCTTGTTCTTCTTCTTCTTCTTCTTCTTCCTCTTCACAATCTATGTAGAATAATTTCTTCTCACCACACTTATGTCCCTTACTGTACTTGTTGTCACAATTAAAGCATAAACCTTTTGTTCTTCTTTCCTCCAATTGTTGAGGTGTCAACCTTGTAGGTTGAGGTGTTTTAAAAGAAGGAGCGTTACTCTCTCTATAGATGTTAGGATTGGTCCTTCTAGTAGCCATAGCCATATTTTTACTTTCAACATTTCTTGCCACCCTAAATGCATTCTCCAATGATTTGGTTTCCCAAAGGAGAACCTCATGTTGAATGTTATCTCTTAAAGTTACTATGAATGCATCAATCAAGTGCTCATTTGGACTATTTGTTACCTTTATATTCAATCTTTGGAAGTTCTCGATGTGTTATGTAACTGAACCCTTTTGCTTGAGATTTATCAATTGGCTAAAGAAGGTATTTCTCCTTGTATCCTCATAGTGTGCTATCATTTCTTCCGTGAAAATTTTCCAAGTGACGATTGATTTGCAAGAACAAATCCATCTATACAATACAAATCGATTGGGTTCTAAATATAAAGAAGTAGTTCGTACCTTTTGTGTATGTGGCATAGTATGTAGATCAAATAATTTATCCATCTGAAGTATCCATGTGATTGGGTCCTTGACATCAAACTTCCTCATATCGATCTTAGGAACGTGGTTGGTCTTCAACCAAAAGTTGGAGTTTCTCCATTCTTGATTCATCTTCCTTGTGTCCTCATCATGAATTTTGTGGGATACATTTTCACTTTCAGGTGTCCTCTCTATTAGGAAATTTTTCAATCCTTCCATGATCTCCTCTTTTAAACCATCCATCTTAGTATTTATTGCCTCCAACTTAGCTTCCATCTCTTGTAGTTCATCTTTTGTTATTGTCTTCTTTTGTAAATCATTTATGTCCCTACGCATTTCTTCACCTTCATAAAGAGTCCAAGTAGAACTATTTGGAGGCTTATTTGGTGTAGAAGTTCCCTTTTTGGGTGGCATGTTGGCCAAGCATCACTGTTGACCTTGATTTTGAGGTGGTTCTGCTAGACAATATTTCTTCTGTTGTATCTCCAAAGTTTCGGCCCTTCTGGGTATGCAAATTTATTTTTTATAGTTCTATGATATTTCTTCTCTGCAATGCCATCGGTCTGATCACAATTGAATGTGCCAAGTGGAATTTACAGTAAATTCCACACAACTTGTTGATTTTTATCCTTTCCAAGAGATCTCCCTTATATAGCATGCCTCTCACAAAATAATTGATATAAAATTCTGAAACTCATACTAGATATACTACGGACTGTCCACTATCCAATGAAACTAGTCTCACTCAATGTGGATACTCCAGGAAGAAGTTATGATCATTTTACCTAGAACCCCTACTTGAGACTAGTCAATAGGACTAGTCAGATACCCTATCTTCCATAGGGTGTATGTACAAATGTACGATGACCCAAAAGCTAAATGTTTTACCACAGATACATTACTAGTTTTTGTGAGTAGCCTTCAGAATTCAGGGTATGAAACATTACAGAAACATTTTTATAGCAAACATTCCGCAATGACTCATTTTAGGATGATTCCAGAACCCTATCTTTCATAGGTTGTATCTCCAAAATTGTAAGGTCTTGGGAGCTGAAATTTTAACCCAACGTACCTCGATCCATCTAATAAATATCCTACAAGACGTTCCTTCTGAAACATTGTAGAAAAAAATTTATATCGAAAATTCCAAGGTGTCTCAGATGTAGCAGCGAAACCCCAAGACCTTGAGCTCTGATACCATATGTTAGGAACAAAATATCAATATAGAATAGAAAAACCTCAGAATAAGTACTCAACACCTTGACAAAGAGAGAAATTAAGATAATAAGCCTCTTTGAGAGGGAAACCTCCTTATGCCCACATAAATGTTCAATTACAATATGATTCAAAATGAAAATGTCTCCTTGGTATATATAGGAGACTAGGAGGTATAATTACAACTAATGGCCTAAAGTCAACATAAATAAAATAATATTACTAATATAATATGCCCCAATTAAGGGGTAATGAGCCACTATTTAGGGTTAACAATTTGTTACATACATTAGGAAAGACTTTTTGATTAAGTATCAATTCACATTCACTATATTTGTCTCTTTGTTCATTACTCCATTGATTGAATAACATGAAGACTAAGCCATATTTGCAAATTTATTGACAAAACTATAACATGCCTAAATGGGTCCTAGTTTCTTGAACATGCATCCACAATATGACTTGGGTTTATGGTCAATTAAATAGAATGCTCGTGCTATGTGTTTCATAGAGGTACTTTTTGTTGTCCCTCGAGATGTTCCAGGTTGTTAATGGAACGATGTCGATGCATCACGGGAGCTAAGATTTATAACAAGCCTTAAATCCATGCTTGTAACAAAAGAAATTGTGAAAAAATGTGGGGTAAGTTGTTCTCTCTCTCTTATAGAACTCTTGACCCTCAAACAATCCCAGAACTTATATTAAAACATTCAGACTCGAGGATTTTTTCCACGAGTGCTTCAAACAATTTTATTTTAAGAGTGGTGAGTGATGTGTTTATAAGAAATACACGATAAACATGTGAGGATCTTTAAGTTGAATCTCACAGTTTATGGAAAGAACAACGTCGTAAGAAATGATGAATTCAACAGTTCTAATTGTTGTATCAAATCATTAAATTATGCATAAAACAATAAAAATTTCCATAAATTTAAATCCATGGAGGTACCCTTTGCATATCATTAAACAAATAAAAAAAATGAGGTACCCATTGTTGGAAGGATGTTTCTTCTTTGACAGACCTAAGAGGGAGAGGCTGCAATTTTCGTTTTCCTATAAACATTTGGCATTCTACACAGGATCTAACCATGCAGTTCACATAAAAATATAATGAGGGTTGGTAATAACTAGCTTTGAGGATCTTATATGAAATGGCTCTCCATGCATGGTGACCTCCACATATTCCCTTATGAAATTCATTGATAATCCCCTCATCTTATTCTTCAGTAAGGAAATTCATCAATATTCCTCATGGATCATTCCAGAACAAATTTTCTCCCAAAATACAGTACTTGATAGCCTTGAGCTTGATATACCTGGCCTTAGCTTTGTCTCATGTTGGTGAGCAACTTAAATTCTGAAGGTAGAAAATCACATCTTTATACCAATCAGATTTAGAAAATTTATGGCTTACCTTAGAATATGGTTCTTGTGTTTCATCATCTCCTTGCTTTGTTTCCATGATGTTTGTTGTCAGAGAATTTATATCAAGGGATTTGCAATTTGATTATCCCATGAGTTTGTCCAGTCATTGCCCCTTTATCATCTTTTTGGGTTTGATCTCCAAATCATATTCTTGGAGTTTGGAAATCTCATTACCTCTTCTTCCTTCATTGTCTTCTTGAGTAAGTATGTCTTCTGTAGCACTATTAGGAACGAAGGAAAAAAAATTGAGTGAAATATATAGTGTCTTAAATCCTTCAATGCTTTGATCAGGGCATATCCTTGCTTCTCCAGATTACTATACTTTAAGTTTTCATATTTTAAAGCTATGTTGAAGAAAGTTACAGGTTTCTCCTGATTTTCACCATTTCTCTATAACAAGAAAACAACTATAGTATGTTTTGAAGCAAAAGAGAATACAAGGAATTCTTTATCATAGTTTGGGCTGACTAGCACATGTGATTCTCCCAACTCTTATTTTATTATTTGAAAATATTCTTTAGCTTCACGGTGATCATTCTTCAACGTGTTAGTGATACACCTTATCATCTCGACAAAATTTGGCACAAATGTCCTTAGGAAGTTGATCCTTCCTATGAAGGATTGTATCTCTTTTTTGTTTCTAGGTCAAGTGATCAATGTAATTTCCTCCACCCTTTTGGGATCTATCTTCACTCCTTCTTTTGGAAATATATGTCCCATGAGCTTCCCCTCAGTCATATAAAATAAGACTTCTTTGGATTTAATGACAAGACAAGTTTTTTGCACTTCACAAAGGTATTCCTTAAGTTCTTGATGTGATCATCATATGTCTTGGAAAAAAGATTCATGTCATCAAGGTATATGAGAATGAATCTGTCTTCTCTCCCACAAAGACTACATCCATAACTCGTTGGAAAGAGGCTCCTGCATTTATCAAACCAAAAGGCATTTTATCATACATGAAAGACCCCATGGGGACCGGGGTTGTGAAAGTTGTATTTTCCCTATCATCAAGATGCATTTCCACCTAGTTATATCCTAAGAAACTATCCATCATGAATATCCTACTTTCTTAGATTACTTTTTGGAGTACGTGATCCATCTTTGGAAGAGGGTAATTTTCCTTTAGTGAGAATTTATTCGTATTTCTTAAGTTCACACAAATCCTTATCTCTCCACTCTTCCTCCCAACTGGAACCAAATTTTCCACCCATTCAGAATACCTGAGGGGAGTGATGATTTGAGAATCAAGTTATTTCCTCACCTCCTCAATTGTAGGAAGCAAGAGGGGATAAACTTATCTTAGCTTCTACCTAAAATTCTTAGTACCAAGATTGAGTGGTATTCTATGTTGTATGATGTTGGTATTGTAGGTCTTTAGGTATTCATCTTTCCAAGAAAAACCATCCATATATTCTTTGAATAATTGCAAGTATTGTTCCTTAAGCTTGGGAGGAATTTATTTAGACATCTTTATGTATTTTGGTTCTTGTTATGTTCCAATGTTTCATTCTTTAGTGTTCTCTTCTTTGAGCAGAACAATGGGATTTATTGGTACATAATTTATGTCAAAGAGTTGTTCTAGTGGTACCAATCCTTTGGGAATGAAATTATTTTTTAATTGAATTTATCTGCAAACCTAGCTTCTCCATAACCACCTTTGGCATGAGATTACAGGATGCTCAAGAGTCTAGCATGCAATTGTGTAGCATCTTGTCATGGTTGTTTAAGGTCACATAGAAAGGTGCAACAAACTCTTCCTTTCCATCTAAGTGAGGACCAAAAACTATAGTGGGATACTCATATTGCAAATTCACAGTATGAGGAGGACTTGATGGGATTTTTTCTTGCATGAATTTTTTCAATATGCTTGTCGTATGATGGATTTTTAGCCATCTCTACCAGTGGGATGGGGATATTGATTTTAGAGATTTCTTTCTAAATACTAAAGGGTGGAACTGATTCCTCAAATTCCTTTACTTTTTTATCAGTCTTTGAAGTATCACCAACTTCTTTAGTCTTGGGAATATCCCTTAGTTCTTTGACTTTATCCATAGAAAGACTTGGGATAGAATTTTTAAGTTGGGGATGGATATCCTGGTTAGTTTATTTCTATCTAGGTATGAGATCATATTTCCTATGCACCTCATCCTATAGTGCATCAACAAACATATTATACTAAACAGAGGATAGTTGTTCTTCTTTAGATTCACCTTTAGGGGTTTACTTCCTGATGTTGAGGGAATCTTCATAATCATCTTGAATCAAATGCATGACATTGCTTTCCTCTTACAATAGGTGCATTTCTTTTGGGTTTTCAACATATCCTTCATATGTTTATTCCTCCACTGGGTTCTTTTCATTGTTGTGTCTCACATGAGGCTAGATAGGTTGTTCCTCATTTCTTCTTTTTCTTCTCATCAGTTGAGGATTGAAATGCCTTATAAACTGGTTAGGATTCCTCACCTCTCCTTCTTGAGGAAATTTCTTGACATTACCATTCTCCATCTCAAATCTAGACATCTTATTTTTCAAATTCCTGATTAATCTAGACATCACATCCATTCGAGCTTCATGGGAATCTTTGACTAGATTAGAAATACCACGGTCTTCTTTAATTTTATTTTTGTGTGCTTGATCAAAAAAAAAAATCATCTTACCCAATGAAATTATATTCCCTTCAATATCTATTGCATCATCTTGCATTATCAACAGACTATTTTCAGGGAGCCCATAGAATGGGTTAAATCTAGTCATGACCCAAGGGTTTAAAAGTTATGAAGGAGGTTGATTTCCCCAAACTCTGCCTCCTCCTAAATTGTCCATAATATTAAGTAGGATGTGGTCATGTGATTCAACAAATGGAGGGTTAACAAGGCTTTTCAGAAAGGGATTGAAGAAAGAACTCGATTCTTAATAGAATCCTAGGAGCGAATTTTGTAGATCTATTAAGGGTTTGGGAGGTATCTTGGCAGCAAAGGTAGAATCAAAAAGTATATCAATTAACTCAAGAGATTCTCTACCTATACAGAAAAAAAGGAGAAGTTTCTAAATTAGGGTTACTTGAAGACGAAGATATTTGACATTCTTAGATATTTCTCTGGGTCACGCGCTTCTTTGGATCTGAGTATACTGGAGTATGCTCAGGATCTGGGTTTTTTCTAGTAGATATTCTATTAGACTCCATATCTTTTCTTTGTGGAGTTTCCAAGTGAAATTATCAACAACCAGGTTCTTGAAACTCATTCACCCTTGAGTATCAGATCTTTCAATGTCGTATCCCCAGAGAAAGATATCTTCAAATTATGTTCCTTGGAAACAACACCATTTCGGATGTTTTCCCTTGAGATGTTCCAAAATGTCAATGGAATGATGTCGATGCATCTCAAGAGATAAGACTTAGAACGAGCTTTAAATACATGCTTGTAACAATAGAAAGTGTGCAAAAATGTGGGGTAATTTTTTCTCTCTCTCTTATAGAACTCTCGGCCTTCAAACAATCCCAAAACAGATATTAAAACATTTAGTCTCAAGAGGCATTTGTCCATAGGTGCTTCAGACAATTTTATTTTAAGAGTGGTGAGTTATGGGTTTAGAATAAATAGACAATAAACATGTGAGGCAGCTTTAAGGTGAATCTCACAGTGTATGAAAAGAACAACGTACTGAGCAATTAAGAATTCAACAGTTCTAACAGTTGTGTCAGATCATTAATTCATGCAACAAACAATGAACATTTCAATACATTTATATCCATAGAGGTACCCTCTTTAGATCATTAAAAACATTAAAAAATGACAAGAAGTGGTCATACATTCAGAGGAAATCACTTCAATATCATAAGCTATACAATGCATAGTTACACTGAACATTTCATAAAACTTGTTTCTCAATATTTATTAATGGTGATTAGATACAAGAATCCAAAAATGATATTGTAGATTTACAACAAAACATGCACAAAAGAAGCATAGACTGAAGCATAATGCAGGGGATGAATCTCTTAAATCCTATAGCCTTAAAATATATTTGTTTATGAGGATATCTTGGTCAAATAGCTCTGGTTATAAGATACTCTTGAATTCCCCAAAGTGTCAACCCTAAAAACAAGCTCCTTATATTGATTTATAGATGCTCTTGCTTTAGAGGAAAATGACATTCTGGTCTAATATTGCCTCTTGAAAAATGGTTTTTGCTTGGCAGAATCTTAATACCATCTCTGGTATTCTGATCGATTCCATATTTCCAACTGATTTTGCCTAATTTTATTAGGAAGAAACCATCTTTTACCATCTGATATGCCCTGGTGATACTATTGTTGGGTGTGTTCTCCTCATCCAATTGAGCCTTTGTTTGAATCCTTCTTAGTGGCTTAGATGATTCCCATCATTGCGTTTTGAATCCTTCACCTCAACTACTGAGATAATACACTAAACATTTCCTTCTAGCCAATGAAACCCAATAACACAATGCATGATTGGCCAATCCCTTGAATCCTTTACTTCAAGCTTCTCCAGTGCTCTAGTCAGATTGGATAATGCATGTTAGGGTGGATTCTCGAATATCCTTTTGACCTCAATTTCAAGCCAATGATACCAGAGAAGGACATTCCTCCCTTGGAAAATTGTAGAACACACTCTCCCAACATTTTCACCCAAGAGAGTTCATAATCCACTCATGAGAAGAGGGTTTTTGCATGTGGGTCATCATCTAAAACACTTGGTATTTGAGTAATTCACCTTTAAAAATCATATTACTCATAGTTTGGTGGTTCATAATTTCCTTTATTTAGACAACTGACAAGAGGTGACGATTTTCCACACTCGGTATGATCTATGAATATGCCCAGCTCGTGTGAATACACATGTCGAGGTGATGATTGTTGGCCTTTGTCAAGTGCAGGCAGTGGAATTATGATGAGTGAAAGGATGTAAACATGAGGCTAGACATCTTGTTATGCATCACATATTTTCCAAGTGATTTGACAGATTGTCATTGAATCTTCCACTTTCTTGAGACATTTTCCCTCATGCCCCTGTTTGAAACATGTGTCCTTTTCCCACAGATCAAAATTCTTTCAAAATTTGGGGAAAAAATGTGTGAAATTTGGATGATGTCATGTTGACATCACCATAGATCCATGGACACATGGTAGTTTCAGATTGGTCCTTTCCAGTGATGAAGTGTCCTTTAGGACTCGACCTATGTGTGGCTAGGCTTGATATGGAAATTAGAATCCTAGTGGGCCTTTTTTTTACAGGTGGTGATCCTTGGGAAGATAAAAAAATATGTGTCATTGACTTGTCAGACCCTCATCAGCTTCTTAGGTGTCTAGGTGGAATACTACGTAGGCTCTAGGTGGTGCTAAGTGAATGAACAACTATGCACTGAGTTGGTGGACAATGTAACATAGAAGAACCAAAATACCACTCTTATGACCATATGGAGTGGTTTTGTTTTTCATATCGCTACCATGCGACACCATCCATTCCTCAACACATGGCTCTTAAAACCACCATCACACCCCAATTGCGCACTATCTTCGGTGCATCTTTCGTATGTGATGTGCATCATTTTCCGCCAATCAAGCTCACTTGTGACTGTTAGATGATTGCGCCCCACATCTTGGTCAATGCTCGATATTTAATTCTAGGTCTTATGATAAAACCCATATTTTGAAGGGGCCTAATCTTGTTTAAAGCATGTTTTAACTCATTTGTGCTCTTGATAAGCGCCTAGGAACCTAAATTTAATCCTTAGGCCCTTAGGGATTGATTTTTTATTGTTGATTCCTTTAAGGGGATTGATCATAGGCTATCCCTCTTCGATCCATGAGATTTTTAAGTTTCTCTTCAGCATGTAATTCTCCATATTTGGCATCATAATCTATTGGAAGATTGGTTGTTGTCATTGATGTCAACCCTAGTCATGGGTTTTGGACCGCAAGATTGATAAAGGTATTTGGACATGAAGGAAAATGCACATGCATATACAACACCCATGAATGGATAGTATACATCATGTTGTTT
>ML820301.1:82208-108069 GCA_009831015.1 Picea engelmannii
GAAGTACATGTAGGCCCTGAAGATAATTAAAGAAAAGAATTACAAAATAAGAAAGTGTCAGGTCGGCCCTAATGTTAAAATGAAGTGACATAAATGGTATAAATAAACATCATTATACATTCATTTTGATACAATTTGAATTTTAGAGGAAATAAGAAGAAAAGAAGGTTGGATTTCAAGGGAGGATGAAGTCTTTTAGTGATGTGTTCTAAGGTATGTTATTTTCAGGTCATCTTACCATTTTTTCTATAATTGTTTTTCTAGAACGATTTAGATGGTGAAATCGCTATGGTATTGTGAAGACATATCAAGGTACCTCTGATAAAAAGTTCATCTCTTGATTCAATATAATTATGGAGATACATTATGTGGAAGATAGGGTTTGTGACAAGTCCTGAAGCTAGTCAATAAATAGGTGTTCCGAGTAAAACAGTCATAACTTCTTCATCGAGAATCCAAATGATGTGGGACAAATTTCATTGGAAATAGTACGGACTTTAGTTTCTTGTGTGCAAGTTTCATAATCGTATGTTAAATATTGAGCACGGGGCATTCTGTACAAGTTCGTTCTCCTGAATAGACCAGAATTGAATAAAGTCTACCATTCTTTCTATAACTTCTTTTTGGGGAGGATTCAAGGAGTGAAACTTGGAGGAGTTTCATAGAATACATTGAGTAATACTATATACAGGATCAGATTACTCTAAGAATTGAAGAATTGTAGAAATTGAAGAAGTCTCACGAAGCATTATCAGGTTCTATGTGATGATTGGTTGATGGTGATGATTCTATGTGATGATTGGTTGATGGTGATGATTTAAGAAGTCTTACAGTCTCATATATTATTGGGTGGAAGGAAGGGGAAAGGATTGAGAGTTCAACTCTCTCTTGATATTGGAGGATTGTATCTTCCTCTTTTATGCAGGAGCATCTCTCCACGTCATCCATCCAGCCAACCAGCCACGTCAACGCATGCATTCAAGGATGAAGAGAGGCGCAACCCTCATCTGCAATTTTGAAATTGAATGTAATTAATGTTGTAGGTTGTTGAGTCATGGAGTTGTGCCTTTGTGTGGGCATTAAAGTAGGTAGGTCTTTAATGTTTGTAAGGCTGATATCTAGATCTGATTTGTGGACTAGACAACCCATTCAATGTAATTGAATAGGGTAGGTAGATTGGAGGGAAGAGCTCGAAGCGCCCCCTCATGTAAAAGATCAATTTCGATCTCATTTTGAGGGGAGAGTTAATAGAATGAATGGTAGAGAGTCTGCGAGAAGAGAGCAGAAGAGAAGGAGCCGAGACCTTATTACAGGTTGTGCTCAGGAACACCATTGTAAACATGCATTTGACATTTTAATATAAACAACAGTTTTGGTATCAGAGCGTGATTCTTGCTTGTATATTTCAGGCAAGGGAAGCCAGAGAAGGGGAGCGCTCTGATACACACATCAGTGTGGTATTAGAGTAGGACTTCACTTGTATATTTCAGGTGAAGCAAGGCAAAAGAAGACAGGGTTGCTGAAGACTCTGTGGTGATTGTTCGTAGGTAGGGAACAATCAAGAAGACAGTCAGCAGGACTGTAGGAAGAGGCTGAAGCACTTGGGTTTGCAGGAGTGAGAAACATATTTTCCAGGAGGGCAGACAGAGACAACAACATGGCTACTAAAGGCCATAAGTATGTTGGAAGGAAGAACCAGGAGCTGGTGAGTAAAAAAGAAATAGATGAAGAGCTCATTGATATAAGGAAAGAAATAGAAAAGATTGTATTTCGGATGCAACAGAAATCCAAGTCGAGATGGGTATATGAATGGCCCATGAGGAAGTCGAAGGTAAAATGGCCAGTCAAGGAGTTGATGGCTAGAAGACAGTGTAAGCTATTAAGAGGATGGTTGAGGCATGATGAAAACCTCGACGGACCTGAGGAAATGGTTCAGATATGTGAACTAGAGACTGGGAAAATTCTCGGTGAAGAGAATGAAATGGGATCAGCTGAAGATCTCAAGAACTGCCAGGAGGGCAGAGAGGAAATTTCAAATTGCCAGGTGGGAAAGGAGTTGATATCAGCTAAAGATCTCACGGACTGCCAGGAGGACAACCAAGGAATTTCACATTGCCAGCTGGGCAATGAAATGAGGTCAGTGCGAGATCTCGGAGACTGTCAGGAGGGCAGTGGAAGCATCTGAAATTGCCAGGTGGGCAGAGATAAGAATACGAGACTGTCTGAAAGTCTCATGGACTCGGAGGTGAGTTCAATTCAGCAAGGGGTTCTGATGAAGATGGGATCAGTTGATCTCATAGTCTACCAAGGAAGCAACAGGAAAATTCCATATTGTCAGGTGGGCAGGGATGAGCAGGTGAGTTTTGATCAGCTTGAGGAGCTGACAGAGCAGATGAGCTCAAAGATGAGTTTAGATCAGCAGGTGCAACTGACAAAGGAGGAGGATATGAGGAATCTTTTGATGATTGGAGGAATTGGAATATTCCTACCACTTAGCCCAGAGGAGGTAGAAATCTATGTTGCAGATGCAGCAACAATAGAAGGACAACCAACTGAGATTGTCAAAGAAGAATTGGAGCAGATATCTGAAGATTCCCAAGAAGAAAAAGAGAATGAGCATTCTGAGTAATGGATCAATGCTTTCAGCGAGGAAGCTGAAAAGAAGGAAGATGCAGCACTGAAGCTGATAGTAGAAGATAAAGTTCTCACTCCATGGGAGATGGAGTTGGAAATATTGCAGGATTGGTTGAACAATCCAGAGCCAGCAGGAGAAATGGAAGAAGTTGAGCTGTCAGAGAAGGTGACTGAACAACAGGTCAGTCAAGAAGAGACTGCAGAGATGGGATTTACAGTAGGGTGGCAAGTTAAGGCCACAGAAGAAGATGAAGAGGATGGCATGGGAGATCATGATGATCTACCCAATTGCAGGAAATTTTTGCAGCTGGGGAGATTGCAAAAACAAAACCAACCACTGGAGCAACTGGATGCAGCGATCGAGGAGATCAGAAGGATGATGGTAGGGTCAGCAAAGACTGGCAGCAAGGAAAAGTTGGGCAGAAAAGAAGCAGCAAAAGTAGTAGTAGCAGTGCAGAAGCAGCAGCAGCAGCAGGGAGATGGAGAGGATGAATAGCTCTAGAGGATGATTTGGGATCCAGGAGGATTTCCACAGCTGAGATGGGAAGCTCATGAGTAGGAGCTCATGGATTTTGCAGTTGAAGAGTATGATGCAGGAGCATCTTTCCACGTCATCCAGCCAGCTAGCCAGCCATGTCAGCACAAGCATTCAAGGATGAAGAGAGGTGCAGCCCTCATCTGCAATTTTGAACTTGAATGTAATTAATGTTGTAGGTTGTTGAGCCATGGAGTCGTGCCTTTGTGAAGGCATTAGAGTAGGTAGGCCTTTAATGTTTGTAAGGCTAAGATCTAGATCCGATTTGTGGACTAGAAAGCCCATTCAATGTAATTGAATAGGGTAGGTAGATTGGAGGGAAGAGCTCAAAGAGCCCCCTCGTGTAAAAGATCAATTTCGATCGCATTTTGAGGGGAGAGTTAATAGAATGAATGGTAGAGAGTCTACGAGTAGAGAGAAGAAGAGAAGGATCCGAGACCTTATTACAGACCGTGCTCAGGAACACCATTGTATACAGGCATTTGCCATTTTAATATAAACAACAGTTTTTCCTGCATCTTTTATGTGTTGAATGAATGTCTGTGAGTGTTCTTTTATGCTGTAGATGTATGTTGTAGGTTTTCATTTGTAGGAGTTGTTTTGATTTCAAGCTTGAGAGGTCTTTGAGGCTTCACACTAGGAGGGTGTGATAGAACGCTGGGGGATCTGATAGTCATGCACAGAGGGTGCATTTATGAACTCTGCGGAGTCAAACAGAGGCATGCCAGGTGGGCACAGAAGTTGAAATCAACAACTTGGAAGAAAGACCTGTGAGGTTGTTGAATACCTCAAGAGGAAAGGCTGTGGAGAAGAACACAGTTGCAGACAAAATCTCTGAGGAGTTCTGTGAAGCTCTTCCAGGTGGGCATTGAGCAGGTGCAAAGAGTGCACAAAATAACTCTGTTGTGAGTTTTGTATAACTCTGCCAGGAGGGCATTGAGACAGTGTGCAGACAGGCACAAGAAGAGAACTCTGTTGAGTTCTGTATTTTGGAGGAAGAATCCACTGAGGGATCTTCACAGAGTTGCTGAACACCTTGAAAGTCTCAGCAAGAGGTTTCTTGAGTGAAGGATAGCCAGGAGGGCATCCCAATTCTCCATTTGAGGGAGAAAGGAAAAAAGACGAGTTTCTTTGGAGGTCGAAGCTACAGGAAATTTTAGAAGAGATAACACTTTAGTATGTGAAGACTCTGCAGAGGTGCAGAAGTCAAAGAATCCCTTGAGGATTCAAAAGATAAGCTCAGGAGGAGTAGTGCTTTCAGCGCACGAAGTCGTAGCTTCAAGGAGGTGCAGAGGCCACAGAACTCTTTGACGAGTTCAGAGTTCCTAAAGATCAGGAGGGACAGCGTTTTCATATACGTGCAGGCGAGGACTCGGATCCATGGAGCTCGCAGAGGAAAGGCAAAGGTTGAGGCCTTTAGTCTTGGAGAAATCTTCCAAGTCTCGAAAGAAAGCGCAGAAGCTCAGGAGGGAGGAAAAATTCCGTTGGATGAGTCGATAGATTCTAGACTGTTGAAATTTCTATGTCCATGGAGCAGCAGGAGGAGCGCACAGGAAGAGGAGATCGTGAGTCATTGGATCTCACTTATATACCCATCAGCCGTTGGATCTGACAGGAGCTGTGAGGGGTTTAAAGCCTTCGTGAACAGTGAGAAGAAAGTCTCGAAAGAGTTGGCTTATCGGGACATCGGGAATCTTGAGGACAAGGTGTCCATGCGTTTCGGCATTTGAAAGCCCAAAATTGCGAAAATCCATAGGACTGCGGTCATATGGAATAGTGGTCACATGGACCAAGAGATAGCCATGGGGGATAAACGTTGTTGAAGCCGTTTCGGCATTTTGATATTTTGGTGATCAGGGAATCGAGAGAACAGGGGTTCTCGTGACATCGGGAATCAGGAAACCCCGAAGCCCGAAATCACATTTTCTGTGGGGAAATTGTTCACAGTCGTGTTCGGGGCCATGAGGGAAAAGAAAAGACCTGTGGGCGGAATTTAACAAAGATTCCAATGGGAATCAAAAGAGCCGCTTCGACTCACGAACTAGACAGAATGATCTTGTGAGTGGACTTAGGAACGCGTCCTGCATCACTCTTGGAGGTTTATCCCTCCCTTTACATTTGGAAGCTATAGCTACCTTTGGAATTCATTACTTCCCTTGAACAATAACTATTGATTATTTCTCATATATTGTGCATAGTGTATTGTGGTGTATTGGTGTAACTCTTATAATATTGTTCATTTCTCATTGGATATAGTTTTAAATTGTACTTGATACTGATTCACCCCCCTCTCAGTATCAACATAATCATCCTAAGGGTGCGCACAAATGACTAGGTTAGATCCAGTAGTAACATCAGATCCAGTGGGGACAACATACCCTTGTGGTCTGCTGAGAACTATAGACAAAGTTCCTTCTTATGTTGGGTTATGGAGTCTTCTTTAAAACATAAGATCCCTTGTGCACCTAAAAAACTAATTCAAGAAGTGAAACAAAATTTCTCAACAACTTAAAGTCAAAACCCAAACTATTGCTTGCGTAATATATGGTGAATGAAATAAAATAAAAAACATAACATGAATGGAAAAATATTTATTTATGTACAAGGTAAGAAATATTTGCAATATTCAGTACTGCAAAAAATGTTTAAGGAACTTCCCATTTACAAGGGCCCCAAATATCTCTCCATCCAACCGAGGCAGTTCATATGTGTTATTGTATTGAATTGCAACGATCTAGAAAGGTCGAAGCTAGAGGTTGTCAGATTTTCCATATTTTCCCTTTTCTTCCCTTTTGGCATACCATTTTAAGACTATATCTCCTACCATAAAGCTCCTCTCTTTAGTCCTCTTATCAAATATTTCTTTCATTCTGCCTTGATGAGCTTGAGAATTCAATTGCACTTGATCTCTTACCTATTGGACTTCAATCAGTTGGTTGATTCTTCTCTGCATATCGTTTGATTCTCCCTCTTCATCTTGTATAAAATTCATCACAGGAAGGCTAAGTTGGATGCGCAAAATAGCTTCCATCCCATATACCAGCTGAAAAGGAGAAGTACCAATGGACCTCTTAATGCTCACTCCATCTTCCCAGACTACACATTTTAAGTGGGGATCCCAAGTTTTCTTGTTTTGGGACAACATGTTCTTGATGATATTAATGGTTTTCTTGTTGGATGACTTCACCAAACCATTTCCCATGGATAGTAAGTAGTGAAATTTCCAAGCTCTATGTCATAGTCTTGACAAAATTTCATAATCTTGAAGGATTTGAAGGCTTTAGAATTATCATTTATGATCTTTCTAGGACATCCAAACCTTGCTAAAATGTTCTCTTCAAGGAAATTTATACTGATTGTATTAGTTGTTGCCTTGGTGGGAATAACCTCTACCCATTTGGTGAAGTAGTATATGGTTGTTAGGATCCATTTGTGTTTCCCACTTGAATTTGGGTTTATTTCACCAATGAAATGTAACCCCCATCATTGGAATGATGTTTCTTCTTTGACAGGCCTGAGTGGGAGAAGTTGCATTTTTTTATTTTCCTACAAACATTTGACATTATACAAAGGCTCTAACCATGTTGTTCACATCAGAAAATAATGAAGGTCAGTCATATCCAGTTTTGAGGAACTTATATGCAGTGGCTCTCCATGCATGGTGACCTCCACATATTCCCTTATGAAATTCATTGATAATTCCCTCAAATTCTTATTTAGTAAGGAAATTCACCAATATTCCTTCTAGATCATTCCAGAAAAAAGTTTCTCCCAAAATACAGTACTTTACATCCTTGAGCTTGATAGACCTAGCCTTAGCTTTGTCCCATGCTAGTGAGAAACTTAAATTCTGAAGGTAGAAAATCACATCTTTATACCAATCATATTTAGCAAATTTAGGGCTTGCCTTAGAAGATGGTTCTTGTGTTTCATCCTCTCCTTTCTCTGTTTCCATGATGTTTGTTGTCATAGAATTTATATCAAGGGATTTGCAATTTGATTATTCTGTGAGTTTGGTCGGTCCTTTCCCCTTTATTATCTTTGTGGGTTTGATCTCCAAATCGTATTCTTGGAGTTTGGAAATCCATTTACCTCTTCTTCCTTCACTATCTACCAAAGTAAGTATGTCTTTTATAACACTATTAGGCATGAAGGAAAAAAAATTGAGTGCAATATATAATCTTTGAAAGCCTTCAATGCTTTGACCAGGGCATATCCTTCCTTCTCTAGATTACTATATTTTAATTCTACATATCTTAAATCTTTGCTGAAGAAAGCTATAGGTTGATCTTGATTTTCACCATTTCTTTGTAACAATACAACAACTATAATATGTTATGAAGAAAAAGAGAGGACAAGGAAGTCTTTGTCATAGTTTGGGTCGACTAGCATAGGTGATTCTCCCAATTCTTGTTTGATTATTTGAAAAGATTCTTTAGCTTCAAGGGTCCACTTTACTTCCTGATCCTTCTTCAACATGTTAGTGATATACCTTATCATCTCGAAAAAATTTGGCACAAATCTCCTCAGGAAGTTGATCCTTCCTATGAATGATTGTATCTCTTTTTTGTTTCTAGGTAGAATGGTCAATTTAATTTCCTCCACCCTTTTGGGATCTATCTTCACTCCCTATTTTGACAATATACAGCCCAAGAGCTTCCCCTCGGTCATAGAAAAATAAGACTTTTTTGGATTCAATGACAAGCTAATTTTTTTTCACTTCACAAAGGTCTGCCTTAAGTGCTTGATGTGATCATCATCTGTCTTGGGAAAAAAATTATGTCATCAAGGTATATGAGAATGAATCTGTCCTTCTCTCCCATAAAGGCTATATCCATAGCTTGTTGGAAAGTGGCTCCTGCATTTATCAAACCAAAAGGAATTTTATCATACATGAAAGTCCCCCATGGGGTTGTGAAAGTTGTATATTCCAATTCATTAGGATGCATTGCCACCTGGTTATATCCTAAGAAACCATCCATCATGGAGATCCTACTTGCTCCCGCTACTTTCTGGAGTATGTGATCCATCTTTGGCAGAGTATAATTATCCTTCAGTGAGCATTTCTACATATTTCTTAAGTTCACACAAAGCCTTATCTCTACATGCTTCTTCCTAACTGAAACCAAAATTTCCACCCATTTGGAATACTTGAGGGGAATGATGATTTGAGCATCAAGTAATTTCCTCACCTCCTTCTCAATTGTGGGAAGCAACAGGGGATTAACTTGTCTTAGTTTCTACCTAAAAGGCTTAGTACTAAGCTTAAGTGGTATTCTATGTTGTATGATGGTGATATCATAGGTCTTTATGTCTTCATATTTCCAAGAAAAAACATCCATATATTCTTTGAACAATAGCAAGTATTCTTCCTTAAGATTGGGAGGAATTTCTTTAGACAATTTTATGTATTTTGGTTCCTGTTATGTCCCAATGTTGCATTCTTTAGTGTTGTCTTCTTTGGGCAGAACTATGGGCTTTATTGGTACATAATTTCTTTGAAAGAGTTGCTCCAGTGGTACCAATCCTTTGGGTATGAAATTAATTTTTAATCGAAGGACTTTATGTCCAGCCATGTATTCACTAAACTCTGAGGTGATTTGCATTTCCCTTTCATCCATGGGTTCCATATCTTCTTCAACATCTGAATCTACATGGATGTTAGAAAATTTATCTATGACCTCCACAAACTTTTTGATCTATTTATAATCTTCAAACACTTGTGTAACACCCCTATTTTAATCCCTATGAACTATAATATATTATGTAAATGTGACATTAGGCTAGTGAGCCGGTAAAGTTGAAAAGAGGCTGAAGTGCCTAGGAAATGTAATACTTCTATATACATTGATAAAAAATGCATTATTGGATGTAAGATGGACAAGTACAAGAGATAGGGGGCTATGATTCCACGAGAGAGGGGGCTAAAGGGGCTAAGTCTTTTTATTATATTTTATTTACCCATTTTGGTTTTAATTGGGAAAAGTGGTTACATGAGCTTCTTGGGAGGAAGGCCATGTGGTTCTTGTTTTTATGTAATTATAAACATCCCATGTGGGTTGTTTTGGGGGGCTTCACTTGTTCGTATTTATTCATTGTTACACCCTTCTCACTCTTTAATTTTTGGTGCCTCATTCTTGCTAATTCATGTGCTCTTGGTCTGAGCATGGAAACAAATGGTTGGAAGAGGAGATTCATTGCTAGATGGTTGTAATAAATTATTGATCATTCCAGGAGGGAATGGATGCCTGAGTGCATAAGATTGATGGAAGTTCATAAAGAAATTTCCACAACTAAGAATCCTTGGAGTTTCCAGTAGGGAGATTTCCTTACCAGTATCACTAGAGCCCTAGAGAGAAATGGAACAGCCTGAGGGACTGCATGGAGGAGAAATGTGTTAATTTCTTTGGGTTGTGGATGTTGAAGGGGAAAAAGAGATACAAATTAGGATTTGTTGTGTGGTTGAGAAACATAAGATCTAGTTAGCCATCTGTTGTGTTTTTATATTTGGCCTAGGACCCATCCTTGTGGATTCATAGCCTTGGCTCGGGGGTGACCTACTGTTGAGAGTAAATGAACAACAATGTCTATAGTTGGGAGAATGCCCTTGGTATGCAGCTAGTTGGTGAATGTTTACTTGCAAAGATAAGTGTTCTTTGTGTTTTCTGTATAATGTATTTTCCGATGTGTATTTTATTATCTCTTAGATTTATTTATGTGTTCATGCTTGCTGGTTATTTGTTGTGCATGGAACACTGTTTATTTCTTTTATGTTGTAGCATGGATCTTGATTAATGCATGTGAGTCTTTCATGATTTTAATTATTATCAGAATTTGAAATCAGTTTAGAAGTGAATTTTGGAGGTAGTGTGGCCATCCTGTGGGTGGTTTGGGTACATTACAAATTGGTATCAGATCTTCTGGTTCAACACCTAACTAGTATGGGCCAGAACTAGTGTGAATTTTTCAAATTCGTTGTTGCAGATTTGTCTGTGATGAATTTGGGTGGGAAACGGAGAAGAACAAAAGTGAAATCCCCAAATTCTGAGAAGATTTCAAATTTCAATTCTTCAGAGTAGTTAAAGAAGTGATTTATGGTGTTGATCTATAGTTGTAGAGTTGAATTTGGTTTTGGAAGTCAAATTCCTTTGAGTTTCATGATGACTTTATAGTTTTTTGGATTGATGGCCCAGATTATTTCAACCTGGAGAATAAACGGTTAAGATTCAATCATAGAAGTCAGAGAAATGAATTCTCGATAGGCCTTTGGGAAGGAACTTTCATAAGGACTTCAGAGTTGGAGATGAGGTTCAGTCTGATGATAGGCCCCGAAAGAATGAGAGTTGTTAGATCATTCAGGACCGTTCTCATTTTTTATATCTCACTGAGATGTTCTTTTGGAAAAGAGTTTTCGGAATATCTCATTTAGAAGAGTTCCAACGGTATTGAAAGGGAAATATTCTTTGATACCCTCCTTTTCGAAGCAGTGAAACTTCACCAATATTTTGCACTCTAAATGAAAAGTTTTGAAGGTATCAAAAGGAAATATTATTCTATACCCTCTGGTCTGAGCGGAGAAGATTGCCTAATCTTTTGAACTCCAAGTGATAAGATATCAAAAAGGGAGTATTCTTTGATACCCTCTAGTCGGAGCAACGAAACTTACCTAATTTTATGAACTCCAAATGAAAAGCTCTGATGGTATCGAAAAGGAATATTTTTCAATACCCTCTTTTCAGAGTCTCTTTGGAGCTCGGTTATTCACCACTCTGAATGGGAACATCTAGCAGACGGTCTAGATCTCTTCAGATTTTAAGATCAATAATGCAGATTGCCCCATAGGCAAAATTGCTCCATAGTGTCAAAAAAAGAAGAAGTCTGCAACCATTTTCTTATTTTGACCATAACTAGAGTATATTAATTCAGATTGGGATAAAATTTATGTGATTTTTCTGTAGAGAGGAGTTCTACGAAAGTTTCAGAGAGGGTCATTGTTTAGTTATGCTTGGATTTGTCAGAAATCGTGAAATAGTGGATTTTAAATATATGGGTCCAGATCATTGGCAGAGGTTCAAAATAAGTTGAAATTCATTAAGAGTGTCCAAAAAGAAGACAAAAAATAACCCACAAACAAACTGAATAAATCCTAAGGGGATTGGAATGGGAATGCTGAAAAAGGCCAAAATCTACTATTTTGGACCACATTTTTTGGATTTTTGAGATTTTTGGAGGAAAAGTGACCCCAGATCACAAAAAGGAAAAAAAATATTTACTCAACATTTTATGTACTCATCAAGATGAACAACTTTGTTTTAGTGAAAATTTCCCATAAGTGCACATATTGAGAGATAGCCAGTTTTTCTAGTCTGGAAAAAGAGGTGAAAAAGAGGAAAATGGTCATTTCCAGATTGTTGTAGTTTTTTACTGGAGCATCAAATTGAAAATATGAGAATTGTTATGAATTCCTTGTCATTTTTTTATTATCTACGACCCATGTAAAATTTTCTCTAGCTCCTAACATATTTTCTTATGCAGTTGAATGAAGTTGGCATTTCAATAAAATAACACCAATGGAGAAAATGAAAAAATGGGGTGACAGTGGCTTTTTCAGAAATCCATAACTTTCAACTTAGAAATCAGATCAGGACAAGAGTATAGTCATTGGAAATATGATTAAGGGGATAATAACATTGAATTATTATAATTTGGATAGTTGTGATACAATTTTTCATGAACTAGTTATAAAAAAGTACATGTAACATTAATTGACAAATTTCTATAATATGTATAACTCTAATAAAATGGTTTCTTACAGATTTGGAAGAATTAGAGGTATAATCAAATCAATTCAAGAATAGGATCAGATATCAGAATCATGGAAGCATGAAAAATCTTGCATAAGTTGGATGAGGCAATAAAGTGCTGGAAGGAAACTAATGAAAAGTGGATAAAGAACTCGAGACGAGAAAAATAGAAGGATTATTATTTAGTTGCTACAGAGTGTGAATAAATTACAGGTACAACAAAAGAAAGAATCATCACATAGGACATGAATCTAGAAGGTGAATAATGTCATCAATGGTCATAGAAAGGAAAAGTAAGACTCCACAGCCTTGAAGGTAGAGATGTGTAATGGCCAAAGGCCTAGAGTATATAAATGTTGTTGATGCTAGAATGCATTCAGATAAAATTTTGTTGAGTATTTTTTTATGATTGGTTATGAGATCATAACCAAGTCAAGTCAGAAGACATACTCTTGATATAACAATAATTATCCATAGAGTTAGTCATGTGTGAGACCATGAGATGCTTGGATATGGAAGGGATATAGCGCTATGTGAGTGCTCAATGGTATCTACTATATAGTTGATGTTTGGACTGCAACCTCTTTGATGACATCGAAGAGCACTTAAGAATTATATTCTTGGTGTTGTGTTTGGGTTGAAAGGAAAGTATCCAAATAGTCAAGAAAGCAGTAGGAAGTTTGTGGATGATGTGTTGGGGCATTGGCCAGACCTTCCAACTCACCTTGGTGAATGCATGACATAGTTATGTGGTATTATGTAGTCAATGCAAGGATGCATTGTGTAAATGTGGCCATGGGTATTGGTACATCGATTATTATTTTATTTAGTAATTATTTGTTGCATTATGAAAAGCATGTGGTGTTGAAAATACATAATGATGGATAGATGCATTATATTTAATATGAATACTAGTTGAAGGTGATTTTTGTTTGTTACAATGTTGAGATCACTTTTTGGAGCTATTAAAAATGTTACAAGTGGTATTACAGGAATTATTGAACGTATTTTTGTGAATGCATATATATATTATATAACATAGAAATTTGTATGCTAACAGTTGAAATGATGTGAGTATTGCTAACTCATGAAGTTGAAAACACTTCAGGAGTTAGTTGGATATTGCAACAAGAAAGTTGCAGGTTAAAGTAGTTACATAATGATAAATTATGGAAAAGTTTTGTCAGGGGAACATAGTGATAGGAATATTGACAGATAGAATAAAGAATATATTGGTCAATAATACATGTGTAGAGAATGATGGGTTCATTCCAATTGATAGTTGGATTAATGGAGTGAATGAATTGTAGTTGTAAACAATTCTGAGATCGCTTTGTGATTTATTTTTGAATTGTTACCATGAAAATATATATATCTTGTACATGAGATACTGACATTTTGTTTGGCTGAATGTAAATTAAGAAAATTGCAGGTAGAATGGTCTTGGATATGGCAGGAATGTAATCCCATAAGGATGACCGATTCTTGGTGTTGCAAGAGCCAAACATTATGAGTAGAAAATTCATGCCTTGAAATTTTATTTTCCTATATAAAATATATTTCATAAATAAATAGTTACAAATTGTTATGTTATGCTAACAGTTTGTGTGGTTGAATGAAAGGTTGAGAAAATTGTAGGGAGAATGGTCTTGGATGTGCCAAGGATGTAAGAACATACATAAGACCAATTCTTCTTGCTACAAGAGCCAAGCATTATGAGGAAACTCCTCATGCCTGGGAATTTTATTTCCTGTATATAAATAGATTTGAGAAATTAAAAAATTGTTATGATATGCTAACAATTCGTTTGGTTGATTGAATGTTGAGAAAATTGCAGGAATAATGGTATTGGGTATGACATTGTTGTAATCCATAATAAATATTGATGCCTACAACTGCAAGATCCAAACATTTTATGAGTAGGAAGCTCGTGCTTGGAAAATTTTATTTTCCTGTATAAAACAGATTTGACATTTATGAGTGAAAATTGTTATAATGATATCTCATGATGACTTTAAGTGTATAATACAAATGAGATGTTGTCTATGCAAGATGGAGGCTCGAGAAAAAGAGCACTAGAAGGAAATCGAGATCAATGATGAAGGAATATAATGAAGAAAGTCCAATGGACTTGTTGCAGTTGGAGTTCTTGGAGCCACAACTCTGAAACTTCATGGTTGAGTCCACTGGAGCCATTGAGAGAAGTGAAACAACATGAGGGACTGCATGGTAGAGAAAGGGGTTCATTTCTTTGGGTTGTGTAGGTCGATAGGCAAGGAGAGCTTGATGGTTGGAATTGCTGCCAGAAATATAATTTTTGAAGATCATTATACATGTTTTGGGTCAGAATGCCTATGTATACATGTTTAATTTTAGGCTAGAGTGCCTATGTATACATGTTTAAATTTAGGCTAGAGTGCCTATGTAAAGAGTTGGTTGGAATGGTTGTGTGGATTAAGGCCAGAGAGCCTAGATTTGTAATGTTAATAACATTGGAATGGTGTTGTGCACTGAGGACGGTGCCAAAATAAGGGGAGGGGGATGTAACACCCTGGTTTTAATCCCTATGAACTATAATGTATTATGTAAATGTGACATTAGGCTGGTGAGTCGATAAATTTGAAAAGGGGTCGAAGTGCCTAGGAAATGTAATACTTCTATATACATTAATAAAAAAATGCATTGTTGGATGCAAGATGGACAAGGGCAAGTGATAGGGGGCTATGATTCCACAAGAGAAGGGGATAAAGGGGATAAGTCTTTTTATTATATTTTATTTACCCATTTTTTTTTAATTGGGAAAAGTGGTTACATGAGCATATTGGGAGGAAGGCCATGTGGTTCTTGTTTTCATGTAATTATAAACATCCCTTGTGGGATGTTTTGGGGGGGTTCACTTGTTCTTATTCAATAAGTGTTACACCTTTCTCACTCTTTCATTTTTGGTGCCTCATTATTGTTGATTCATATGCTCTTGGTCTGAGCATGGAAATAAATGGTTGGAGGATGAGATCCATTGCTAGATGATTGTAATAAATTACTGATCATTCCTAGAGGGAATGGATGCTTGAGTGCATGAGATTGATGGAAGTTTGGAAAGAACTATCCACAGCTAAGAATCCTTGGATTTTTTGGTAGAGATATTTCTTGACTAGTAGCACTGGAGCCCTGGAGAGAAATGGAACAGCCTTGGGGACTGCATGGTAGAGAAAGGTGTTCATTTTTTGGGGTTGTGCAGGTGAAGGGGAAAGAGAGTTGGAAATTAGGATTTGTTGTGTGGTTGGGAAACCTAAGAGCTAGTTAGCCAACTGTTGTGTGTTTTAGAATTGACCCAGGATCCTTCCTTGTGGATTCATAGCCCTAGCTCAGGGGTGACCTGTTGTTGAGATTAAATGAACAACAATGTCTATGGTTGGCAGGAATTTCCTTGATCTATAGCTAGTTGGTGAATGTTTACTTGCAAAGATAAGTGCTCTCTGTGTTTTCAGTACAATGTATTTTCTGTTGTGTATTTAATTATCTCTGAGATGTATTTCTGTGTGCATGCTTGTTGGTTATTTGTTGTGCATGGCACACCGTTTATTTATTTTATGTTGTAGCATGGATATTGATTAATTCATGTGAATCTTCCATGCTTCATTTCGAATTAGTTATTATCAAAATTTGAAATCAGTTTAGAAGTGATTTTTGAAGGTAGTGTGGCTAGCTTGTGGGTGGTTGGATACATTACAACTTGCCATTATTTTATATTATGAGGGATGGAAGGTCTATACCTCATCTCAATATCATATCTCATTTGGGGAATAACATGGGTTTTAAAGGTATTAGATGCCAGTACTAAGGAATCAACTAGCTGGTTAAATTCTTGAGACAACAATGATATTAAAATCTTCATAAAAAATATCAATTAAATCCCATACCTGATTTATGTATGCTCTCATCCTAGGATTCCTTGTCTGATAAAAACCTTTGATTTGTTGCACCAAGAGTTCAGAGTCTCAAAAGACCACCAACTCAGTGATATGCATCTTCCTTGTTGCTTCCAAAACATGAATTAGGGCCTCATATTCAACTACATTTTTAGTGGCCTCAAACTTCAGCTTGTAGGAAAAATGGATTTCTTCTTTTTTAGGGGAAAAGAGCACTACTACAGCTCCCACTCCCTCCTTTGAATATGCCCCATCGAAATACATATTCCATATACCATTTGTTTCTTGAGTGAATCTTGTCACAGGGTTTGCAAGAGTCATTGCCTCTTTGTATTCTTCATTGAATGTGAGGATGGAGCATCCCAGGTCTTGATCAACATATATGGGGTGATTTATAGAGTTTATTTGATCACTAACCACATAGGAATTTTTTTTTTCTCTGTATAACCTCATGTTCTCTCTGAAAACTAGTACAGTAGCATAAGTCATGTCCATATGCATTGTACCTCCCAACTTTTGTGCCCATGTTCTTGATAGCATCATATCATAGTTTGCAGGTACATAGCCACCCCCACATCTATCATAATACTCTTGACGGGTAGTTGAGCCAATGTGACTACCATGTCTTTCATCAATCCATCACACCTCGCCTTTCTGGCATCAAAAGAATAGAGATCATGGTAAGGCCTAGTTATTTCCAAACCTAACTTTTCCATAACCACCTTTGGCATGAGATTGTGGGATTCTCTAGATTCTAGCGTGCAATTATGCAACACCTTGTCATGTATGTGTAAGGTCACATAGAAAGGTGAAATAGACTCTTATTTTTGTCTGCTTGATAAAGAGTTTTCTTCATCTTTCTTGATCCAATCATATTCCCTTCAATATCTATTGCATCATCTTTCATTATCAACAAACTATTTTTGAGGATGTTATAGACATGCATTGGCATATTCAATGGGCCAAATATAGCCATGACCCAAAGTTTTAAAGGTGGTGGGGAGGTTGATTTCCCCCAGCTCTTCCTCCTCCTAAATTGGCCATAAGATTAAGCAGGATGTGGTTATGGGTTTTAATAGAGGGAGGGTTAACAAGTTTTTCCAGAAAGGGCTTGAAGGAAGTGATCAATTCTTGATAGAATCCTAGGGGATAATTTTGCAAATCTATTAAGGGTTCGAGAGGTATCTTGGTAGCATAAGTAGAATCAACAAGTATATCAATTAACTCAATAGATTCTCTACCTATATGAACAACAGAAGTAGAAGTTTTTAAATTACGGTTACATGAAGATGAAGATATTTGACATTCTCAAATATTTCTCCAAGTCACGAACTTCTTTGGAACTGAGTATACTAGAGTATGCTCAAGATCTAGTTTTCTTCTGGTATGTCTTTTGTTAGACACCATATCTTTTCTCTGTGGAGTCGCCAGGTGAAATAATCAATAACTAGGTTCCTGAAACTCATTCACCCTTGAGTATTAGATCTTGCAATGTTGTATCTCCAGGGAAAGATATCTTCAAATTTCGTTCCCCGACAATGATGCCATTTTGGATGTTGTCCCTTGAGATGTTCCAGGATGTCAATGGAACGATTTTGAGGCATCCCAGGAGCTCAGACTTAGAATGAGCTTTAAATCCATGCTTGTAACAACATAAATTGTGCAAAAATGTGGGGTATAAGTCTCTCTCTCTCTCTCTCTCTCTCTCTCTCTCTTATAGAACTCTCGGCCCTCAAACAATCCCATAACAGATATTAAAACATTCAGCCTCAAGAGTCATTTTTCAACGAGTGCTTCAAATTTTTTTATTTTAAGAGTGGTGAGTGATGGGTTTATAAGAAATACAAGATAAACATGTGAGGCAGCTTTAAGGTGAAACTCATATTTTATGGAAAGAACAACATGCTGAGAAATTAAGAATTCAACATTTCTAACAATTGTATCAGATCATTAAATCATGCATCAAACAGTAAACATTTCCATACATTTAAATCCATGGAGGCACCCTCTGCATATCATTAAACGCATGAAAAAATGACAAGAGGTGGTCATAAATTCAGGGGAAATCACTTCAGTATCATAAGCTATACAACATGTAGTTACATTGAACATGTCATAAAACTTGTTGCTTGAGATTTTATTAATGGTGATCAGATACAGAAGCCAAAAATGAGATGGTGGCTTTACGGGAAAACACGCACAAAAGAAGCACAGACTGACACATAACACAGGGGATGAATCTCTTAAATCTTTCAGCCTTAAAAATATATATGTGTCTGAGGGGATCTTGGTCAAACAACTATGGTTATAACATACTCTTAAATTCCCCAAAGTGTCGACCCTAAAAATGAGCTCCTTATGTTGATTTATAGATGCTTCTTCTTGAGAGGAAACCACCTGTCTAGACTAATATTTCTTCTTGAAATGGTTTATGCTTGTTAGAATCTTGATACCATCTCTGGTGCTCTGACTATTCCTAGATTTCCAACTAATTTTACTTGATTTTACTAGGAAGAAACCGTTTTTTTACTGCTAGATAGGCCCTGTTGATATTGTTGTTGGGTGTTTTCTCCTCGTCTACTTGATCCTTTGTTTGAATCCTTCTGAGTGGCTCATTCAATTCCCATATTTGTGTTGTGAATCCTTCACCCCAACTACCAATATAATAGGCTAAAGATTTCCTTCTAGTTGACAACACCCAATAACACAGGGCATGGTTGGCCAATCCCTTGAATCCTTTGCTTCAATCTTGTCTAGTGCTCTGGTTGGATTGGCTAATGCATGTTAGGGTAGATTCTTGAATTCCTTCTAACCTTAAGGTCAAGATAATGATACCAGAGAAGGACATTCCTCCCTTAGCGAAGTGTAGAACACACTCTCCCAACATCTATGACCAATATGGTTCATAATCCACTCCTGAGAAAAGGGTTTGCATAGGTGGGTTCAGGGTCATCATCTAAAACACCTGACATCCGAGTAAGTCACCTTTAAAAATCAGATTACTCGCAAGTTGGTGGTTCATGATCTCTGCAATTTTCTCGTATAAGAGTGTGACACATGTTTACGCAGACAACTAACAAGAGGTAACGATTTGCCACACTTAGTATAATCTATGAAGATCCTGGCCTACGTGAATACACATGTTGAGGTGATGATTGTTGGCCTTTGCCAAGTGCAGGAAGTGGAATAATGATGAATGAAAGGATGTGAATGTGAGGCTAGACTATTTGTTATGCGTCACATATTTTCCAACTGATTTATTAGATTGTCAGTGAATCCTCCACTCCCCTGAGACATTCTCCCTCATGCCCCTGTTCAAAAAATGCGTCATTTTCCCATTGATCAAAATCCTTTTAAAATTTGGGAAAAAAAACATGTGAAATTTGGATGACATCATGCTGACATCACCGTAGACCCGTGGACATGTGGCAGCTTCAGATTTTTCCTTTCCAACACTGAAGTGCCCTCTGCGACTCGGCCTGTGTGTGGCCAGGCTTAATATGGAGACCAGAATCCTAGTGGGCCCTTTCTGTACAGGTGACAATGCTTGGCAGACTCAAAAATATGCGTCATTGATTTGTCGGGCCCTCATCAACTTCTTTGGTGTCTAGGTGGACTGCTACGTTGGCTCCAGGTGGTGTTGAGTGAACGGAAAACTATGCACTAAGTTGGTGGATGATGTAACCTAGTGAAACCAAAATACCACTATCGCGACCCTAGGGAGTGGTTTTGTTTTGTGTATTGGCACCATGCGACACCATCCATTCTTCAACACGTGGCTCTCAAAACCACCATTGCACTCCAATTGTGCAGTGTCTATGGTGCATCTTTGCCATGCGACATGCATCCTCTGTCGTCGATCAGGCTCGCTTGTGATCGTTAGATGATTAGGCCTCGCATCTTGGTCAACGCTTGATCTTTAATCGCAAGTCTTATGATAAAACCCATATTTTGAAGGGGCCTAACGCTGTTTAAAGCATGCTTTAACTCCTTTGTGCTCCCAATAAGCACCCAGGCACCTGAATTTAAGCCTCGAGCCCTTGAGGCTTGATTTTTTGTTGTTGATTCCTTTAAGGGGATTGATCATATGTTATCCCTTGTTGATCCATGAGCTTTGTAAGTTTCTCTTCAGCCTCTGATTCTTCATATTTGACCTCATAATCTTGCTCGGGATGTGAACAAATGACTGGGTCAGATCCAATACTAACACTTTCATCAATTTTCATTGATTATTGTTGGAGACAACCTTCCTTTCAACAGTTCAAAGATAGTTCGCATACTTATTCTCTTTCATTTTAGAGATTGTTTTAGTAGTAAAAGCAAGTATGGATTTCTTTCAACCTTAATTTAAACTATAGGTGAAGTACAATTTAGACTTAAGCTCTTTGTCTTATCCAAATATATGTAATTAGATAACTATATGAAAAACCCTATCTTATCACCTCAAGTGAGTAAGCGAGTTTACATGTCACATTCTTAGAGCAAATTAGTAATTAAAAAACCGCCTTTTAAAGATAGGTAAATAATGCTCTACAATAAGTTTGCACACAAAATAAAAGTATAAAAAAATAAAAAATAAAAGATAATTAGGTAAACATGCTCCATGGTTTTACCATTTCTATGTTTGATGTGTGGATACAAAGCTTGATAACTACATCATTTTATTTGTGTTTGCTATGACTTACTATAGAGGTAGCAAATCATGATTGACATAGTGTGTGATATAACATATACATGTGAAACAAGTTTAATTGTTATGGTTGAATTGAAATTATTTTTGTGTCTAGTCACATTTATAAAATAAAACTTTGTTTTCTACTGATTTAAGAAGTTAAGCTCTATCATATTTATTACACCGAAAGATGTATATTTATTGATAATGGGCACATTTAATATCTTTTTAGTACTTAATCAGTTTTGTATGGACAAGATTAAATATTGTTGAAATATTCTTAATGGTCCCAATAAATCAATGGTTGTGATTTCAACCACTAACTTCCTCACTATTATAAAGACATCCGTTTACATGTTTATTTTTTTACTTTTACTTAATCATATTTAAAATCTACTATGATGGCTAGATGTTTGCCACCTCTGAGTGATTAACATTTCATTTTCTAAAGAGCCCAAATTTATTAGCCACGATTTTACTCCAACTATTATTTATTGGACGGGATTTTCTTGCCTGGAGCTCTTACCGCATCAGTTATTTAATGGACAGGATTCTGCGGTTATTTAATGCTCAAGGCTCGGTTTTCACCAGCCACGAATGACTTGTGGCTGTGCTAGTAAAATAAAATAGTAAAATAAAACTTTCTACTAAATGACACTTAACTTCTTTTTTTAAATTTGAGGAAAACAAGCTCTTAACCAAGCTTACGCAGTTTTAATCACAACCCTTCTTTACAAACATGAAAGAAAAAATATCCAATATAATCCACCCAAAATAATGCAACACCATTTTTTATAAATTTTATTACTATTTTTTATAAAATGTATCACTGAACTTAAAAATAGATCCTAGTCACTTAGGTGAAAAAATCCATGCTTCATTCTTTTCAACGTTTTCTTCTCCAATTTCGTAGATATACAAGGTATCTCTAATTTAGAGGATCACCACTTCTTACTTTATCCGAATTTAAAGTGAAACTTTTGACATTAACAGCTAAATCATTGATATTTAAAGTGAAACTTTTGACATTAACTGCTAAATCATTGGTATTTAAAGGAAACTGTTGACATTAACTGCTAAATCATTGGTATTTAAAGGAACTATTGACATTAACTGCTCCGAGACACTTTAATGTGAAGTGGAGGGAGAATAAAAACAGAAGACAAATAGCCAATAGGTTAGAGTCCATCTCGAACTTTGTGTATAGAAAAAGGGCAATGCTCAGTTCATCATTTACATTTATTTAATCCTTGGTCAGTGGAAAAGAGGTTGGACATTATTACACCACATAAAAGCTGGCGGGTTTGATTTTTAGACAAGCATAAAATACGGGAAAAGAGTTACACGCAAAATTTCAGGCCTGGCCGGTACGAGAATTTATGACAAAAAATGGCGGATTTTTAGGTGGGTTAATGAGAAGCGAGGCGTTACAATCGTTTCTGGGCCTGAATGTAAATAGAGCCGGACAAGTTTGCACTGCTGCATATCATTCTCAGACCTTTAATGCAGTGAATCTGCGTGTGCTCGCTTGGTTTGCTATAATGGTGTAATATGGCTCTGCACAGAAAGAAACAATTTATAGCAATGGGCGACAGAGTTTGAATGGAGCGAGACCAATCTGCATCTCTGTGAGCTGAATTGAAGGGATAAGATAAGTGGACAGAAGTTGTACGTGTGGAGGTAATTGAAGGCTGATGAAGGAATGCTGGTCTTTGTAGGCAGTCTGGAGATTATTTTTTATTATGAAGGAACATGTGGTGCTCAGGAGACTCGAGAGAATTGAAGGCCTGGCAGGGATCTGTGATCGAAAACAACGCTCGCGGAATCCAAGCTCCTGGGTTTTCTAATCGTTATATGATTGATGCTCCGTCGAAAAGAAAAACATGACTTTCGCGAGAAACTGTATGGTTGGTCAAAGGTGTCAGAAGTCATGATGGTTACTGGGAAGCACTAATATTGATATCTGCACAGTCTCTGGCCAATGGATTCCAAATACCAAGACGGGGCTGGCCTTGCATGCAGTGTTCGAGCGGGTTATTTCGACAGGACAGTGATTTGGACAGGACGTAGAGCATAAGTTGAAATTAGGTTAGAGATTGTTGGAATTTTAGATTTGTTGAAATTAAGTTAGGAATTATTGGAATTACATATGGAGTAGGTTAACGGGGAGCAAACAGACCCGTTTTTCAGGTAAAAAAATGGACTTGAATTCTGTCAGATTTTCAGATTTGAATTCTGTCAGATTTTCAGGAGTAGTCTGAGTTTAGCATGGATCAAAGTTCCATGCATTTCAAAACCTTAGCTGAAGGTTTTGCCCCATTTTAAACCAACCCATATGCTCAGAAAATCGATGGATTGGCTTGAAATTTAAAATGGGGCCCCAGAAGACCTGCGGTAACTTGGGAGGGAAGATGGCTCCCCAGTTAGCACACTCCATTCCAGATTTGAGATGTTGAGTCTATACAATCTGAGTGTTATAGGAGTTTATTGATGTTCTGAATATATTTATGCATTCTAAAATGTAATTTAACAAACTTAAAATTGTAATTTCACCAAAAATTGTATCATCATATTTTTTTGCTTATTATTGTCAAGAAAATTCCAAAACAGTTTAGACTAGCCTTTAGAAAAATTATTTGGTTTTTTGGGAGGAAACAAAGTAGTCCAAAACTTCAATATTGGTAAAAATACTCTAAAATTTGTAAATGTAATCATTGGGTAAGTTTATTGGTCAATTTTCAAGAATTTGGTCACTATATGGTTAAATATTTTGGTATAAAGTAATTAATATATGGCATAGAATGGAATTAGAAGATAAAAAAATATTTTGGTATAAAGTAATTAATATATAGCATAGAATGGAATTAGAAGATAAAAAAATTAACTCTTCAAAAAATTTAATCTCTTTAAGTGCTTGATAGATTTGAGTTTAAGATGGATCTAACTTTTAGAGTGTATATCACACTAAGTGCGCTAAACATAATGAAGACCAAGGCGCTGCAAACAGATATCAAGGCCGAGGTAGAGGTGGATATCAAGGTGAGGGAGGTTTCATAGGAGGTAGATTTGGCAGAGGCTGAGGACATGGTCGAGGACGATCTTACTGCTTCATTTGTTGGAAGATGGTCTTACCGCTTCATTTGTTGGAAATATGACCATATTAACCTCTTTTGTCCTACTAAAGCTAAAATCGGCCTAAAATTTTGTAATATATGCAGAGTGGGAGATCACTCATTGAAACACTATCCAATAGTTTTAGAAAAGGTAATAACAAGAGAGTTGTAAATATTTTACACATTGTGCCAAAGCAGGAAGTACCGAATTCAAAAAATGTACATGTCATTACAAGATCGGGAGCAGGTTGAAACAATTACATGAATAGAGAATCATTGATATAACAATTGGGAAACCAAAGCACCTATTTAGATATGGACCAAGAAGAGCAATTGATGTGGGAAGCACTCAAATTCTTCAAGAACATCGATCATGATAAATCCATCGGGAGTGGGGCGAGACTATGGAACATATCAGTGATTAAAGATGTTATCTTAGATGAATTCCTTCAGCTTTTAAAAGAAAAACAATCGATCAATCCACTGATTGATTTATGTCCAGGCTTAAAAAATAATGGGGAACACGGTCAAATACAAAGTCTCTTTGAATCTTTCATCGGCTAGGATGTTCGTTGGTGGGAGAATCATGCTCCTCGCCTACAGCCATGGACCACCTCCACGACATATTTTGTAAATCGATTTGGAGGTAGAAAATTATCAACAAAGACTAACATACCAATTGTCAAACCTAGTTTCGACCTAGTGTCTGTTAGAAACGGTGACAACAACTCATCCGTGAATAGGATTTTAGATCCTATAAACCAGGGTTGGTTGTAACCAATGTGACCAAGTTAGAATATGGGTGAGATCACAATTAATAATCAATTTTTAATATACTACTATAAATTTGTATGCCCGTAGAGGCTGTGAGTGTGTCAGAGTGAGGAGTGAGACCTGACTGTAATCTCCATTAGCTGAATAATAAGATGACCGATACCTATGCTTGGTGGACGTAGCCCAACATTTGGGTGAACCACGTAAATTGTTGTGTTCTTCTTTGTTTGCATTTGTATTGATTGTCTTATGGTAATTTGTGTTTCCGCACTTGCAAATTACAACAAGTGGTATCAGAGCTGAGGAGCTGAGGAGCTGAGGAGGACGCAGACTAGAAGAAGCCAGGAAAAAGCCGCATTGAAATCGCTGCTGAATTTCTTGTTTTTTGACATCGGCGCTTGGCTATCATTGACAGGGAGCGTCGGCGCTGGAAAACAGGCTAAGCAGGCGCGCCGGAGCTGGAGACCAAGTATACGGGCGCGCTGCTTAATTGATATATGCTGGGTTTTCAAAGGGAGCGCTGTGAGGGAGCCAGCACTCACCTTACCGGCTAAAGGGAGCACCAGCCCACTCGTACACTTATGAAATTTTCCTTATTTTGGTTAAGCGCGCCCCTATACCCTCCCACGGAGCGCTGAAAAATTCATGAGGTTTGTTTTTCTTTCCAAAACTTAAATCTATTTTTTGGAAAACATTAAAGGTACATTCGAATCTACCTTTGGAGAGTATTAAAGGTGCATTCATATGAAGTTTTTTCAAAAAGGTTAAATCTATACTTTTATTGAAAAGTGTTAAGATTTTTTATTATATTTTGAGAATTAAAATATAATATGGAGGATGAAGGGTGGAGGAATAAGGTGGAGTGACTTCCTTATTAATTTTTTTTTTCTTTTAAGGTGTATGTAATTTTATTTTGAAAATTACACAAGTTAATTTCTTCACACATATTTTTGGGGCTTGGATATTACAAACAGTGGTGTTTGTTTCCTTTATGTTTCCTCTAATGAAAAAGATGCAGAGTGCTAAGTTCGAAATTGAAAAATTTAATGGCAAGAACAATTTCGAGATCTGGAAGGTTAAGATGCACGATCCGCTCGTGCAACAAGGCGTGGTGAAGGCGCTTTTGGGAAAAGCAAAGCAACCCGAGTCCATAACAGACGAAGACTGGGATGAGATGGATGCGAGAGCACTGAGTGCCATACGCCTGTGCTTGGCCGATGATGTACTGTTCAACATTGTCGCAGAGAAGACATCAGTTGGTTTGTGGTCAAAGCTGGAAAGCTTGTACATGACGAAATCCTTGACAAACAGGATCTTTCTGAAAAGACAACTGTATAGTTTGCGCATGAAGGAAGGTACGAAAATTGTTGATCATCTAAATACTTTCAATACTCTTCTAG
>ML820301.1:127159-146221 GCA_009831015.1 Picea engelmannii
TCAATGGTGGTGCAACAAGCGACACCCAGCATAATTTTTCAAAAAGAGAGATCTCACTCAGATGTAATCAAATCTGAGGGATCCAAACTATGAGGGAGTATTAGGGAAGAAAACAATCAAATCAAAATATAGGATAAAAGGAAAGGGATTCAGAAGTAGAGAAGAATCAAATATCATTCCCCAACAGAGTCGGCAATTCTATTATGGAGAAAATATCACAGGTGGACAATAATATCTCCCTAGGATCTGCCTATTGATCCTAGACAAACAAAGGGATAGACTTCTATGGGTTTCTTTTAGACTCAAGCAATTGGATTCGTGATTAAACTAAGTGGTAGAAATAATATAAATTTTCCTGAAGGTTGTCCTTCATATATCATGGTTGTTGCAGATCTGAAGTTCCAACTCTATCCTCCACAACCTCCTTCTTGCATACAAAAGACAAACAATACCTTTCTACTTCTCTTCTTGGTGTTAGAATCCTAAATCTAGATTGTATCTAACCTGATCTATAATGTAACAAATCAGATATGAATATTTATGTTTGAAAACAAACATTCATATGGGAAAACCAATGATCTATTAATATGGATAACATAAATACATCAATACAATTACTTCATGATGTAGATGCTTTCCTCTTTTCCCATTGGTCCTTTCTCTTCCTCGCCTCTTCAACCGAGCTAGAAAAATTAAATACAAATGATGTAGAAGGAGAAGCACCTCTGAATTTTGGCAGCATGGATCTGTAAATGATTGTTCCTTCTCCCTACTCAAGATTTTCCTTCTTTATATAGATCCTTGGAAGAGGCTTGGGAGAGATTCCAGATATTATAGAGACCAATGGATACTCAAATGATGTTAGTTCCAAGTGTCATACCACGAAGAACCAACTCATCCCTCGCTTAACTCTTTGAAACTCCACAAATCTAGAAGGTTATAGAGGGTGTAACAGGTTGCACTATATCTTATCAACAAGACGTCACTTGTTGTCCATGTATGACAAACGACACCCTACAAAAATATCCTGCATCTTGAGCTAGAGTCGTGCATTGGATTTCATCTTCTGCTGGATTCTCTTCTAGCCCTATAGGGTGGAAATTAAGGCTATAACACTATGCATACTATTCTTTAGTTTTATTTATTCTCGAGTGCTAGTGGATGATTTTTTGGATGACCCTACATATTTGGATCCATATGATCAGTGTCAATATTTGGAGAATCATTTTCAGTTGGCTATTGAGTTCTGGTATCTTTAGCGTAGTGTTCCATGAGAACTTGGACATGGGACCTAGGTTTACATTGGTGTTGGGACTACTTCAACATGGTGGCTAGCACTTCTACATGGGACCTTGGTTCTCCATACTACTTCAAAATTATGGTTCGCGCTTATCCATGGGACCCTAGTATATGGTTGTATTCCTTCATAACAGGCATTGAGGACAACTCTTTCATAAGGAGGATAGAATGTAGTGTAGCTAGGGTAATAATATGGGGTACCTAGGGAGGTACCCAAGGGGAATAATAGTAGAATTGTATTGTTATGTATGAAGGCCACTTTTAATAAATAAGGCCTAGTGTGAACACAATAAATGTAAGAGGGCTCATTAAGAGGTTCTTCTCCTAGAAGGTTCCTCCTCTAGAATGCTCTTAGGTGGTAGGTAGCACTATATAAAGGGGTGTAAACATTGTAGTGGGTAGGTTGAGAAGTATTGTATTTGGAACATAACTCTTTAGGAGGTTTCCCCTTCGAAGAGGAAAGTGATCAGGAGTGGATCCCTTCCTTAAAATGATCTATTGTATGGTGTTTCCCTATCTCAAGGGTTTTAAGAATAATAAAGGAGATTTTCCATATTGTTCTCTAGATCTTGTATGGTGATTGTATTTGTAAATGTTTGGTACTTTACATTTTATTTTCAAATGTCTATCATGCCACACATTCTACTATCATTTTTGAACTTCTTAGTGGTGAAGAGAAATTAGTCTTTCTTCTAGTTGATGCAATTGATGGAGGTGTTTATTATCGTCTATGTCTAAATCATATCTGAGCACATATGCTACCCTAGTTTCATTGGTCCAGAAGTGTAGTGGAACTATATCTTCCTGTCCATATACTAACTTAAAGGGAGTGTGGTCGATCGATCTTTATACATGGTCCTATAAGCCAAAAGTATTGATGGGACCTTATCATCCCAGTTGTCTATGTCGATTCCATCAATTTGTGTTACGACTTTTTGAAGGGTCTTATTGACGGATTCGACTGACCATTAGCTTGGGGATGATAGACTGATTTATTCCTATGATCAATCATAAATTTATTCAACAATACTTGGATTGTCCCATTAACAAAGTGTGTTCCTTGATCGTTCATAATGGTTAAGGGATATCGAAATGTTGTTACTATGGTTGGTTGTGGAGCCTGACTATCTTCCTAATTTAGAGGTATTTTTTTCCTGTCGTGTTTATACCCCATGAAGACTGTACACCCCTCCACACAGGGGGGGTTGCAGGCGGGGCCAGTGGGGGTTCGAGGAAGAATCCCTCGAAAGAAAAATTTCCTTGTAAATGTATATTGTGATTTCATTGTCAATCTGGACCGTTCATTATAAGGTCGCAAATATGACGGTAGAAGTTATTTTAGGGGATTTTTCCCTAGAAGGAAACCCTATTTTATGAGGGAATTGTATTGCAACTATGTATGTGTGTGATTATTTTACTATGCAAAAGGAGACTACGAGAGAAAGAAGAGGAAGTTACAACGAGTGTGTTGTAGGTTGTATCCCTTCATTTCATTGGAAAATAAAAAGGAAGGACCTGGAAATTTCTCTCGTGGATGTAGCCCACACTGGGTGAACCACGTATATCTGTGTCTCTATTGTATTGTGTATATTCTGTGTTTTATTTCCGCATTTGTCTTATTTTATTTCTCTGCGATCCTTTATTTCTAACAACTATGTTTTCATATAAAAATTTAGCTTCAATTTCTTTCATGCAAGACTCGACGAGTCTGCCTCATACCATTTTGGTTCCTGTTCTCTTATCTCTTTTAGGCCAACAAAGTCGATTTCCCAAATTTCAAATGGTAAAATAGGGTTTAACGAGTGTAAAGGAATTTCATTTTTCCACAGGGGTTGACTCTTCCATTGACAAATGTCACATTGTTTGACCTTCAATTGGAAATCCTTATGTAAAGTTGGCCACCAAAGGCCTTCCTGAAGAATCTTTTGCACTCTCATGTTAGCTTGATAATGGCCTCTTGTGGGGATAGTGTGAGCTTCATCCATTATTTCTTCTCTTTCATGTTCCAAAGCACATCTCCTTAATATATCAGTAGGTCCCAATTTATACAAGTATCCATTCATAAAGGTGTATGTATATGTGTTTAATGCTAGAACCTTCTTTTTATTTTCAGAAATATCTTCAGGATCCCTCCCTTTCTCCAAAAATTGATCCATGTATTCTAAATCCTTAGGGGTGGCCTTGACCCAAATAGGTGAGCATCGGGTAATTCGTCTTTTGCACTGATCGGTTCTTCCCCTGTTTCTATTTGGGATAGGTGGTCTCGACCGACATTATTTTTTCTTGGTCAGACAACTATGTCGAAGTCGAATTCTTGAAACAATAGTAGTCATCGACATATTCTTCCATGATGTGTCGGTTAGTTCACCAATCATTTTAAGGCTTGATGATCGGTGAAAAAGGTGAATGGATTTGCTAGCAAATAATGTATGATTTTTTAGAGAGAAAAAATCATAGCTAAGCATTCTCTTTTTGTCATCAAGTAGTTTCTCTCTGTCTTATTAATTTTCCGATTGGAATATGCATTTCTATGGTTGATCATATTGTCATATGGTTGTGCTAATACTGATCCGACAATGACATTAGATGCATCGACGTGTACGTGAAATTTCCTTGACCAATCAGGGAATTGCAATATAGTTGCCTCTACTAATTTTTGTTTTAGTAGTTCAAAATATTGATTACACTTTTGAATCCATACAAATTCGACATCTTTTTGGAGGAGATCATTGATTGGAAAATTAATGGCAGAGTAATGTCTAGTGAATTTGTGAAAGTATCTAATGTGCCCAAGAAATATTTTGTTATGCTTATGATTCATTGGTGGCTTCAAATCGAGGATTATTTTGATTTTGTCCATATCAACTTTAATGTCATCCTTGCATATGAAATGACCAAGAAAAATTCCAATTGGAGTGGAAAAGATGCATTTTTTTATATATTTAAAGACATATAGATCTATCAACATCTCTCTAGAATCATCCTTAACCATTGAATGTGGTCCTTGAGCAGGATATAAATTTTCCAATCATCAAAGTAGAAAATCATTGTGTTGTAAATATATTTCTGAAATGCTTTGACCACAATTCTAGAAAAGACTACAGGTGCATTCTTGAGTCCAGAAGACATTACTTTGTATGCAAAGGAGCCAAATTCATAAACAAAATTTGTTTTTTCTTGGTCTTCACTAACAATAGATACTTGGTTATATTAAGAGAGTCCATCTGTAAAAGAGTAGCATTCATGTCCTATGATATCATTGATTATCTCATAGCTGAATGGCGTTGGGAATGGGTCGATTATGGTCATTTTGTTCAGTCCCTGGAAGTCGATGCATATTCTTATATTTTTTGGTTGCATGACCATGGGTGATCTAGGAGGATCTCGATGGCCACCCACCTTTTCCAATTGGCTCAAAACATTTTTTTGGCAACTTACTCTTTTAGGTCCCAAACTTTCGGGGCCATTTTGAGGGCCTAAACGACATTTTTTAAAGATTGGGCACCTCAATTTCTATCAAAGTATCTAATTGAGCCCCCTAAATGAAGATCCTCATAAGTACCTTTCCAACAATCTATCGTGCGCCCTAAATGAAGATTGTATGCAAAAGTTATGACCCCAAGAAGTTGATGTACTAACTTACCCCAATGGGGCCCACATGACTTTTGGAGCTTCATCTCCTAGGGTTAGGTTTTTGGATGTCTAGGGTTTTGGAATTTATGATTATTGTAAAAATTCCTTCAGAGCCTCATTGTACTCATCTTGTGAATGAGCGTAGCCATCACATCTCTTCTCAGAGATACGCTGCCAGCATTCTAGCAAGCTTGTTTCCAGTATGCATTTTATAGTTTTCAACATATTTCTTATTTAATAGAAGTCAAGTTTTACTGTATCTTTGTTAATTTTTCACTGTGTCTCTGTGTTAATATTATAAATCTATGGTTTCATTGTGTTCCACTCATAAATCTGGATCAATGGTATGAGATAGGTCTACTTCTTGTCATTTTTTTAATGCATGTCCCTGACACGATCAAGGTATAGAGAGTTGGGTCTCGAGATTTTTTCTCTTGAGGGAAACTTCTCTCGCGCGCCCAAGAAACTGTCCATGGCGGGAGAAAATAATGACGACAGGACAAGAGATCCTTTCAAAATGTTTCTCGAGGAATCCCTTGAGTGACAAAGGAATGAGATGATGGACAACTTTGCACAAATCCTTCGACGACTGCCGACAAGCGACACATCCACCTCAAGTGGAGGTGCCTCCCCCTTCAAGGTACATATCAATTTTTATATTCATATATTTGAAGGTCAAATAGATGTGGATGTCGTAGACATGGTTAAACCTTCTAGAAGGGTATTTTTTTGTCCATAACTTTTCTGATAGAGAAAATATTACATTTGCGCTCCTCAAGGCCGCCCCCCATGTCAAATATTTGTGGGCGACTTTCTGAGAGAAAAAGGAAATAGAGGGATCCACATTATTTGTAGTTGCACCCACTTGGGGTTCTTTCAGGGATGTTATTAAGGAACAATACTACCCTGTTGGAAGTTATGACAACTTGTATACAAGATGGACCACACTGCGATAAGAAAGATACCAACCAATGATAGAGTTCATCAATGTCTTCCTTACCTTGCGCACCAACTTGAGTATCAAATATTCTAAGGGACATGTGGTGCTCAAGTACCGCAGTGATATGAATAGATACGTCCAGACAAAAATGGAGTTTTTCGACATCTCATCCTTGGGCACGGCCTATTGATATGACGTCAAAATCGAGCAGAAGCTTAAACAAAAGACGCGACAGTTTGGGTCTGGGAACCCCTCACAGTAGAAGTGGGGCAAGGGAAGCCCCAACCTGTAGAAAAAATGATAGAGCAAAGATGGGAAACCTTAGAAAAACCAATCCAATCCACAAGCAAAGAAGGACCATGGGAAGACAAAGAAAGATACCGAGAAGTGGTGCAACTTCCATAAGAGCCCCTGGCATAACATTGTTGATTTTCGTTCAAAGCAGTCATTGGTGGTTGATGTAAAATCCTATAAATCAGATGTGGGTTATGACTCTTAGTCAGAACTAGAAAAGGGGAGACAGATCATTGATGTGGAACCCAATGCCACTTTTTCTACCACCAAGATCCAGCCCGATGAACCTGATGAGCCAGAGGAAGGCAAGCTCCTCTTTCATTCACAAATGTGGGTGAAAGGAACTTCATTGCACTTCATCATTGATAGAGGTATCCAGAAGAACCTCATCTCAATAGAGGTCATCAAGTGACTATCCATACCAACAACGTCGCACCTGCAACCCTACACCATCAGATGGATCCATCAAGGAAGCAATCTTCGCGTCAGCCAATAGTGCCTCTTGTCGTATGACATCAAGCCATTCAAATATGAGGTATTGTGTGATGTTGCTCCCCTTGAAGTTTGTGATGTTCTTTTGGGCCAATATTATTTATGGAAGTGTCATGATGTATATGAGTCTAGGCCATGCAATGTTATTATTACTTTGAATGGGAAATTGTATAGGATACCCGAGGTAGTCCCACCTAGTGTTATTTCCTTGATCTCGATTAAGCAATGTAGGAAGGTCATTTCTTAGACCGAGATGTTTGTCTTCTTTGTGATTTTCTCTCAAAGTGAGAGAAAGGTTGCAACCACATGCATGGCCTCCGCGGTCGACCTCTCCATGCAGCAGAAGCAAGTGGATAAATTCATGGAAGAATACAAATACATCTTCTCATCACCTAGTGGGTTACCTATGCACTGTCAGGTCAAGCATCCCATGGATCTGACCCCCGACGCAATGCTACCCAATGGGCCAGTCTATCATCGCTCTCTACTAGAAAATGAGGAGATTAAGTGTCATATCTAAGAACTTCTCCACAAGGAGCACATCTGACCCAAATCATCACCTTGTGGAAGTCCAATCGTGCTGGTGTATAATAAAGACTGGACTTGATGACTCTGCATTTATTATCAAGCCCTAAATAAAATCACAGTCACGAACCAATACTTGATTCCCCGAATCGACAATCTCCTTGATCAACTCAATGGGGGAAAATACTTTAGTAAGATTGATCTTAAGTTTAGCTACCATCAGGTCCCAATAAAATAGACAAATGTATGGAAAACTGCCTTTAAGTCAAAAGAAGGTATTTTTGAATGGTTGGTCATGCCCTTTGGTTTGACAAATGCCCCAACAAATTTCATGAGGATGATGGACGATATCTTGTGGCCTTTCATTAATTCTTTTGTGGTGGTGTATTTGAATGACATCCTCATATACATCAAGACTTAGGAAGAACACTTGCATCATATTCAACATGTTCAACACACTCTGTGACAACACAAGCTATATGCCAACTTGGAAAAGTGATCCTTCGACATGGATAGGGTCTAGTACCTATGATGCCTTGTTGATGTACATGGTGTGCATGTTGATCCAACCAAGATCCAAGTCATCCGTGATTGGCCAGCCTCAACCACGCTCACTCAGCTTCGAAGCTTCTTAGGCTTTGCCAATTTCTATCGTAGGTTCGTGTTGGGATTCTCCCATATTGCATGGGCCCTCGGCCAAAAAACCAAGGCTGGTGGTAAGGAAAACAAATTGTGGGTCATGTCCCAACATAAAGAATTCGATGATCTGAAGCAACTCTTGTGCTCAGCCCTAGTGCTTTCATTACCTGACTTGAAACAACCCTTTGAGATCGAGAAAGATGCTTCAGACTATGTTGTGGGCACAATCCACACTCAGCACAACCACCCTGTGGCCTATCATAGTTAGACACTATGAGATGTCATTCATAAGTACCCTACTTATGACAAAGAAATGTACTCCATTGTGCAATCCTTTTGCGAGTGGTGGCATTACATTATAGGGAAGGAGACAGTCATCCACAATGGTCATAAGTTGTTGCAGTTCATGCAGACACAAGGTAAATTGTAGAATGACTACCATCATAAGTGGTCCACATATTTGCAGTAGTTTCACCTCAATCAAGTATAAAATAGGAAGTATTAACTGAGTCGTTGATTTCCTCAGCCAACCTCCAGTCACGACACTCACCACAATGCTAGACTCTTGCGGCCACGAGACCTTTGGATGGCCCCACCTTTATGAGATAGATCATGACTTCTCCAACACCTTCCAGATGTTGGGTGTAAACATAGTTGTCACTAATTTCCATCTTCAGGACAGACTGTTGTGCCATTTGGGCCATCTCTGCGTTCCATCAAGAAAATGAGCGAAGCTGATTTGGGAATCCCACTACAGTCAGGTGGCAGGACACTTTGGCATGGAAAATACAGTGGCAGTGCTGCAACAAAATTTCTACTGGCCAAAGCTTCGACATGATGTCAACAAGTATATTTGGTCCTGCACTGCCTGCGCTATTGCTAAACCGACCATTAAGAAACAAGGCCTATACACTCCTCTTCCTACTCATGACATGCCTTGGGAATCCATCTCAAATGACTACATGTTGGGCCTTCCGTCCACCAAGCGGGGAAATGAATGTGTTTTTGTGGTTGTTGATCACTTTTCCAAGATGGCGATTCTGGCCACCTCGAAGAAGAGCATCACAACAGAGGCCACTACCAATATCTTCTTTGAATGAGTGTGGGTACACTTTGGGATCCCACAAACCATTATCTCAGATAGGGACATTTGATTCCTCAACACATTATGGTCAACCCTCTGGTCACTGCTAGACACCAAGCTCACCAAGGCCAATTCCTTCCACCCCCAGATGAATGGTCAAATCAAGGTCATCAACTAGATGATCGTGCACATACTGTGCATATACAATTCCAAGAACCCTCGCACCTAGGATGAGAGTCTTCACTATGTTCAACATAGCTACAACAGATCCATCCATAGCCCAACCAACCACAACCCCTTTCAGGTGGGGTTGGGATTTCAACCATTGGGTCCCATGGATATTGCACTACCGCTTGCGACCACCTAGGAAGACTTTTCGCATGCTCCAACTGAAGTTGACAAAGCCACCTGGTTCATTGAGCAGATCCAACACATTCACTAACAGGTTCATGATATTTTACAGAAGTATGATACCAAGTACAAGAACCACCATGATCAACATCGGGTGCCACACCATTTTTAGGTGGGAGACAAAGTTTGGTTCCACTTGGAGAAATAACGCCTTAAAGGGCCTCATCAAAAGATTTTTCCACTCCGTTATGGACCTTAAACCATCACCAAGGCTGTGGGTGACAATGATTTTGATCTCAACCTTCCCCCCTTCCTTGGCTTGCACCCAGTGTTCAATGTGGACCTCCTTCGACCTTATTTTCCACCATTATTGGACACCTTAGAGATAGCAAAACAATTGACACCAACATAGCTCAACCATGACTTCATGGAATAGGAATCCACTGATCATATCGTGGACATACAAATCAAGGGAACTTGCCAGCAGAGGATCCAACTTTATCGGGTTGTCAAAGCAGGGCAACGCCTGCACCAAGGCAAGTGGCTCACTCGAGGCCAAATTCAGTAGAAATTAACTCATTTGATGGGGGAAATCAATGCAATGGAGACCATTGATTCCTAAGGGGGGAGGATTGATCTAGGAGAATCTCAGTGGCCACCCACTTTTTCCAACTAGCTTAAAATAGTTTTTTGGCAACTTACTATTTTTTGCAGTTTTTCGGGTCCTAAACTTCTGGGGCCATTTTGAGGGACTAAATGACATATTTTTTCACGATAGGGAATACCAATGATAGCTAAAGGCTCTTATTAATCCCCCTAAATGAATCTCCTCATCAATACCTTTCCAATGAGCTATCATGTACCCTGAACAAAGATTGTATGCAAACGTTACAACCTCGGGAAGTTGATGTACTAACTTACTCCAATGGGACCCACATGACTTTTGGCGCTTCATCTCCTAGGTTTAGGTTTTTGGATGTCTAGGGTTTTGGAATTCATGTTTATTGTAAAAAGGCCTCCANTATGCAAACGTTACAACCTCGGGAAGTTGATGTACTAACTTACTCCAATGGGACCCACATGACTTTTGGCGCTTCATCTCCTAGGTTTAGGTTTTTGGATGTCTAGGGTTTTGGAATTCATGTTTATTGTAAAAAGGCCTCCAAAGCCTCATTGTACTCATCTTCTTGCGAATGAGTGTATCCGTCACATCTCTTCTCAGAGATAAGTTGTCACCATTCTAACAAACTTGTTTTCAGTCTACATTTTATAGTTTTTAGCATATTTCTTATTTAATAGAAGTCAAGTTTTATTGTATCTCTGTTATTGTTCACTATGTGTCTGTGTTAATATTATAAATATGTGTTTTCATTTCATCCTGCTCATAAATCCGGATCAATGGGACTTTCCCATTCTGATTTATCAATTGGGTAAATGATGTCAACTGCTAACATTGCCTCAATTTCTTTCTGCACGATGGGTTTATACTTATGGGCCAATTTGTATGATCTCTTCTTGATTGGCTTTGAACCTGGGATGAGGTCAATTTTCATTTCCCCCATCTCTTCTACAAGTCCTTTGAGATCTTTGTAATCATGGGCAAAGACATATTGATATTCTTGAAGTAAGTCAACTATCTTTGTTGTTTGTTTGTCAGTCCAATAGTCATCTATTCGAGCCATTTTTGGTCGTCCATATGTTGATATGTCAAATTCTTTCATTTTTAGTTCTGCATCCATCCATTCCGGGGATTTAGATTCATCCAATTGATGCTCACCTTCTATGACTTCATTGTAAATTGGTAGGAAGTCGGGCTTCTCTGAATCTTCTTTTTCTTCTTTGGATACTTTTAAAATTGATTTCACATGATTAGTTACTTCGGGGTGGTCTTTCTTCCATCTGAAAATTTGGCTTGGAAAAATTATGTTTTCTTTGTCCAACCGATGAGCATTGTGATTTCTTTGTGGATGACTCGAGAGAAAGTTGCAAGTCGATGTCAACTTTAGCCTTTCCTTTATTTTCAACTTGGTCAAGATTTGTTTTTTCAATAAATATTTTTATCTCAAGAACTATTTCCATTAATTGTCCCTCTTCAAGATTGAACTCAAAATATTTAATGAAATTTTCTTTTATATTGTTCCAATTGAATTTATGACCACATGTTTCTTCTATCTTATACCATTTATGTGGTATATCAGCCAGTGTGCTAGGAAACATGCGTGGATAGATTCTTTCATCTATGTAGCCCACTCTCCTCCATTCATTTTCACATTGATATATGTGGGACACTGGGTCAAAACTAGGTTTGAAGATTGGTATGTTAGTCTTTGTTAATAATTTTCTACCTCCAAATCTATTTACAAAATATGTCGTGGAGGTGGTCCATGACTGTAGGCGAGGAGCATGAGTCTCCCACCAAGGAACATCCTAGCCGATGAAAGATTCAACGAAACTTTGTATTTGTCCATGTTCCCCACTATTTTTGAAGCCTGGACATAAATCAATCAGTGGATTGATCGATTGCTTTTCTTTTAAAAGCTAAAGGAATTCATCTAAGATAACATCTTTAATCACTGACATGTTCCACTGCCTCGCCCCACTCCTGATGGATTTATCATGATTGATGTTCTTGAAGAATTTGAGTGCTTCCTGCATCAATTGCTCTTCTTGGTCCATATCTAGATAGGTGCTTTGATTTCCCAATTGTTAGATCAATGATTCTCTATTCATGTAATTGTTTCAACCTACTCCCGATCTTGTAATGACATGTATATTTTTTGAATTTGGTACTTCCTACTTTGGCACAATGTGTAAAATATTTACAACTCTCTTGTTCATTACCTTTTCTAAAACTATTGGATAGTGTTTCAATGAGTGATCTCCCACTTTGCATATATTACAAAATTTTAGGTCAATTTTAGCTTTAGTGGGACAATCGAGGCTAATATGGTCATCTTTCCAACAAATGAAGCGATAAGATCGTCTTCCAACAAATGAAGCAGTAAGATCGTCCTCGATCACGTCCTTAGCCACTGCCAAATCTACCTCCTATGAAACCTACCACGCCTTGATATCCACCTCTACCTCGGTCTTGATATTTGTTTGCAACACCTTGGTCCTCATTATTTTTAGCGCTCTCAGTGTGATATACACTCTGAAAGTTAGATCCATCTTAAACTCAAATCTATCAAGCACTTAAAGAGATCAAATTTTTTGAAGAGTTAATTTTTTTATCTTCTAATTCCATTCTATGCCATATATTAATTACTTTATACCAAAATATTTAACCATATAGTGACCAAGTTCTTGAAAATTGACCAATAAACTTACCCAATGATTACATTTACAAATTTTAGAGTATTTTTACCAATATTGAAGTTTTGGACTACTTTGTTTCCTTCCAAAAAAAAACAAATAATTTTTCTAAAGGCTAGTCTAAACTGTTTTGGAATTTTCTTGACAATAATAAGCAAAAAAATATGATGATACAATTTTTGGTGAAATTACAATTTTAAGTTTGTTAAATTACATTTTAGAATGCATAAATATATTCAGAACATCAATAAACTCCTATAACACTCAGATTGTATAGACTCAACAATTCAAATCTGGAATGGAGTGTGCTAACTGGGGAGCCATCTTCCCTCCCAAGTTACTTTACCGTAGGTCCTCTGGGCCCCATTTTAAATTTCAAGCCAATCCATCGATTTTATGAGCATCTGGGTTGGTTTAAAATGGGGCAAAACCCTCAGCTAAAGTTTTGAAATACATGGAACTTTGATCCATACTAAATTCAGACTACTCCTGAAAATCTGACAAAATTCAAGTCCATTTTTTTACCTAAAAAACCGGTCTGTTTGCTCCCAGTTAACCTACTCCATATGTAATTCCAATAATTCCGAACTTAATTTCAACGAATCTAAAATTCCAACAATCCCTAACCTAATTTCAACTTATGCTCTACGTCCTGTCCAAATCACTGTCCTGTCGAAATAACCCGCTCGAACACTGCATGCAAGGCCAGCCCCGTCTTGGTATTTGGAATCCATTGGCCAGAGATTGTGCAGATATCAATATTAGTGCTTCCCAGTAACCATCATGACTTCTGACACCTTTGACCAACTATACAGTTTCTCGCGAAAGTCATGTTTTTCTTTTCGACGGAGCATCAATCATATAACGATTAGAAAACCCAATAGCTTGGATTCCGCGAGCGTTGTTTTCGGTCACAGATCCCTGCCAGGCAGGGTTGGAATTTCAAACAGAAAAAGCCCGTCAAATTTGACGGTTTAAACTATTACACTGCTCGTTCTACCGGTTTTAAGCTTGATAGTTGACGGTTGCAGGAAACTTTTGACCGCGGGTAATTTGCCCGTCAAATTCCATCCCTGCTGCCAGGCCTTCAATTCTCTCGAGTCTCCTGAGCACCACATGTTCCTTCATAATAATAATCTCCAGGCTGCCTTCAAAGACCAGCATTCCTTCATCAGCCTTCAATTACCTCCACACGTACAATTTCTGTCCACTTGTCATATCCCTTACAAAGCACAATTCAGCTCACAGAGATGCAGATTGGTCTCGCTTCATTCAAACTCTGTCGCCAATTGCTATAAATTTGTTTCTTTCTGTGCAGAGCCATATTACACCACTATAGCAAACCAAGCGAGCACAAGCAGATTCACTGCATTAAAGGTCTGAGAATGATATGCAACAGTGCAAACTTGTCCGGCTCTATTTACATTCAGGCCCAGAAACCATTGTAACGTCTCGCTTCTCATTAACCCACCTAAAAATCCGCCATTTTTCGTCATAAATTCTCGTACCGGCCAGGCCTGAAATTTTGCGTGTAACTCTTTTCCCGTATTTTATGCTTGTCTAAAAATCAAACCCGCCAGCTTTTATGTGGTGTAATAATGTCCAACCTCTTTTCCACTGACCAAGGATTAAATAAATGTAAATGATGAACTGAGCATTGCCCTTTTTCTATACACAAAGTTCGAGATGGACTCTAACCTATTGGCTATTTGTCTTCTGTTTTTATTCTCCCTCCACTTCACATTAAAGTGTCTCGGAACATTCATATCAATGATTTAGCAGTTAATGTCAATAGTTTCCTTTAAATACCAATGATTTAGCAGTTAATGTCAATAGCTTCCTTTAAATACCAATGATTTAGCAGTTAATGTCAATAGTTTCCTTTAAATACCAATGATTTAGCAGTTAATGTCAACAGTTTCCTTTAAATACCAATGATTTAGCAGTTAATGTCAAAAGTTTCACTTTAAATATCAATGATTTAGCTGTTAATATCAAAAGTTTCACTTTTCATTTGGATAAAGTAAGAAGTGGTGATGCTCTAAATTAGAGATACCTTGTATATCTACGAAATTGGAGAAGAAAACGTTGAAAAGAATGAAGCATGGATTTTTTCACCTAAGTGACTAGGATCTATTTTTAAGTTCAGTAATACATTTTATTAAAAATAGTAATAAAATCTATAAAAAATGGTGTTGTATTTTTTTTGGGTGGATTATATTGGATATTTTTTCTTTCATGTTTGTAAAGAAGGGTTGTAATTAAAACTGTTTAAGCTTGGTTAAGAGCTTGTTTTCCTCAAATTTAAAAAAAGAAGTTAACTGCTATTTAGTAGAAAGTTTTATTTTACTAGCATAGCTACAAGTCAGTGGTGGTTGGTGAACGCCGAAATAACCGAGCCTTGGGCAGCAGAATCCTATGCATTAAATAACTGACTCTTAAAATCCCATCCAGTAAATAATAGTTGGAATAAACATCGTGGCTGGTAAATTTGGACTCTTTAGAAAATGAAACGTTAATCACCCAGAGGTGGCAATCAGCTAGCCATCATAGTAGATTTTAAATATGATTAAGTAAAAGTGAAAAAATAAACATGTAAACGGATGTCTTTATAATAGTGAGGAAGTTAGTGGTTGAAATCACAACAATTGATTTATTGGGACCATTAAGAATATTCCAACAATATTTAATTTTGTCCATACAAAACTGATTAAGTACTAAAAACATATTAAATATGCCTATTATCAATAGGTGTACACCTTTCGGTGTAATAAATATGATAGAGCTTAACTTCTTAAATCAGTTGGAAACAAAGTTTTATTTTATAAATGTGACTAGACACAAAAATAATTTCAATTCAACCATAATTGTTTCACATGTATATGTTATATCACACACTATGTCATTCATGATTTGCTACCTCTATAGTAAGTCATAGAAAACACAAATAAAATGATGTACTTATCAAGCTTTGTATCCACACATCAAACATAGAAATGGTAAAACCATGGAGCATGTTTACCTAATTATTTATTATTATTTTTTTAATACTTTTATTTTGTGTGCAAACTTATTGTAGAGCATTATTTTTTTAATTACTAATTTGCTCTAAGAATGTGACATATAAACTCGCTTACTCGCTTGAGGTGATAAGATAGGGTTTTTCATATAGTTATCTAATTACATATATTTGGATAAGACAAAGAGCTTAAGTCTAAATTGTACTTCACCTATAGTTTAAATTAAGGTTGAAAGAAATCCAGACTTGCTTTTACTACTAAAACAATCTCTAAAATGAAAGAGAATAAGTATGCGAACTATCTTTGAATTGTTGAAAGGAAGGTTTTCTCCAACAATAATCAATGAAAGTTGATGAAAGTGTCAATATTGGATCTGACCCAGTCATTTGTTCACATCCTGAGCAAGATTATGAGGTCAAATATGAAGAATCAGAGGCTGAAGAGAAACTTACAAAGCTCATGGATCAACAAGGGATAACATATGATCGATCCCCTTAAAGGAATCAACAACAAAAAATCAAGCCTCAAGGGTCCGAGGCTTAAATTCAGGTGCCTGAGTGCTTATTGGGAGCACAAAGGAGTTAAAGCATGCTTTAAACAGCCTTAGGCTCCTTCAAAATATGGGTTTTATCATAAGACTTGGGATTAAAGATCAAGCGTTGGTCAAGATGTGAGGCCTGATAATCTAACGATCACAAGCGAGCCTGATCGACGACAGAGGATGCATGTCGTATGGGAAAGATGCACCGTAGATACTGCACAATTGGAGTGAAATGGTGGTATTGAGAGCCACGTGTTGAAGAATGGATGGTGTCGCATGGCGCCAATACACAAAACAAAACCACTCCCTGGGGTCGCGATAGTGGTATTTTGGTTTCGCTAGGTTACATCATCCACCAACTCAGTGCATAGTTTTCCGTTCACTCAGCACCACCTAGAGCCAGCGTAGCAGTCCACTTGGACACCAAAGAAGCCGATGAGGTCCTAATGAATCAATGACGCATATTTTTGAGTTTGCCAAGCATTGCCACCTATACAGAAAGGGCTCACTAGGATTCCAGTCGCCATATTAAGCCTGACCACACACATGCCGAGTCCCAGAGGACACTTCAGCGTTGGAAAGGAAAAATCTAAAGCTTCCACGTGTCCATGGGTCTATGGTGATGTCAACATGACATCATCCAAATTTCACATTTTTTTTTCCCAAATTTTAAAAGGCTTTCGATCAATGGGAAAATGACACATTTTTTGAACATGGGCATGAGGGAGAATGTCTCAGGGGAGTGGAGGATTCAATGACAATCTAATAAATTAGTTGGAAAAGATGTGACACATAACAAATAGTCTAGCCTCACATTCACATCCTTTCACTCATCATCATTCCACTTCCTGCACTTGACAAAGGCCAACAATCATCACTTCGACATGTGTATTCATGTAGGTCAGGGATCTTCATAGATCATACTAAGTGTGGCAAATCGTTACCTCTTGTTAGTTGTCTGTGTAAACATGTGTCAAACTCTTATACGAGAAAATTGTGCAGATCGTGAACCACCATCTTGCGAGTAATCTGCTTTTTAAAGGTGAGTTACTCGGATGTCTGGTGTTTTAGATGATGACCCTGGACCCACCTATGAAAACCCTTTTCTCAGGAGTGGATTATGAACCATCTTGGTCATAGATGTTGGGAGAGTGTGTTCTACACTTCGCTAAGGGAGGAATGTCCTTCTTTGGTATCATTATCTTGACCTTAAGGTTAGAAGGAATTCGAGAATCTACCCTAACATGCATTACCCAATCCAACCAGAGCACTAGACAAGCTTGAAGCAAAGGATTCAAGGGATTGGCCAATCATGCCCTATGTTATTGAGTGTCGTCAACTGGAAGGAAATCTTTAGCCTATTATATCGGTAGTTGGGGTGAAGGATTCACAACACAATGATGGGAATTGATTGAGCCACTCAGAAGGATTCAAACAAAGGATCAAGTAGACGAGGAGAAAACACCCAACAACAATATCAACAGGGCCTATCTGGCGGTAAAAAAATGGTTTCTTCCTAGTAAAATCAAGTAAAATTAGTTGGAAATCTGGGAACAGTTAGAACACCAGAGATGGTATCAAGATTATAACAAGCATAAACCATTTCAAGAAGAAATATTAGTCTAGACGGGTGGTTTCCTCTCAAGCAGAAGCATCTATAAATCAACATAAGGAGCTCATTTTTAGGGTCGACACTTAGGGGAATTTAAGAGTATGTTATAACCAGAGTTGTTTGACCAAGATCCCCTCAAACACATATAGATTTTTAAGGCTACAAGATTTAAGAGATTCATCCCTTGTGTTATGTGCCAGTCTGTGCTTCTTTTGTGCGTGTTTTCTTGTAAAGCCACCATCTCATTTTTGGCTTCTTGTATCTGATCACCATTAATAAAAGCTCGAGCAACAAGTTTGATGACATGTTCATTGTAACTACATGTTGTATAGCTTATGATGTTGAAGTGATTTCCCCTGAATGTATGACCACTTCTTGTCATTTTTTCATGCGTTTAATGATATGCAGAGGGTGCCTCCATGGATTTAAATGTATGGAAATGTTTACTGTTTGATGCATGATTTAATGATCTGATGCAACTATTAGAAATGTTGAATTCTTAATTTCTCAGCACGTTGTTCTTTCCATAAACTATGAGTTTCACCTTAAAGTTGCATCACATGTTTATCATGTATTTCTTATGAACCCATTACTCACCACTTTTAAAATAATTTTTTTGAAGCACTCATTGAAAAATGACTCTTGAGGCTGAATGTTTTAATATCTGTTATGGGATTGTTTGAGGGACAAGAGTTCTAAGAGAGAGAGAGAGAGAGAGAGAGAGAGAGAGAGAGAGACTTATACCCCGCATTTTTGCACAATTTATGTTGTTACAAGCATGGATTTAAAGCTCATTCTAAGTCTTAGCTCCTAGGATGCCTCGAAATCGTTCCATTGACATCCTAGAACATCTCGAGGGACAACATCCAAAATGGCATCGTTGTCGGGGAATGAAATTTGAAGATATCTTTCCCTGGAGATACAACATTGCAAGATATGATACTCGAGGGTGAATGAGTTTCAGAAACCTAGTTATTGATTATTTCACCTGGCGACTCCATAGAGAAAAGATATGGTGTCTAACAAAAGACTGTTATTGGATAAATCCGTAAGTGCGGACACGAACCGATCTCCCTAGATCCACCTGGATCTAGAACAAAACATGACAGAATATATCGCTTTCCCTAGATCTAACTATTGTATTAAATTGGAAGTGAGAAGAAGATATGTACCTTTGTAATCGCTTCCTTAATCTTTGTTGCTCCTGCTTCGCTCCAGCGCTCTCGTGCAGTCAAGATCAAAACAGCACAAACCAACCAAAGTGAAAGCAAATAATATATTCAATAGCTAATCTATACATATGATCAAGGAGTTATG
>ML820301.1:152815-171066 GCA_009831015.1 Picea engelmannii
AGGAAGATGGCGTGGACAATATGGTGTTTTGACCGACTCAAAAATTATGCAAAGATATGAAGATGCAATCTTTTCATTTCGATGAAATCTATGCTATGAGAAGGAGAAAACATTTATCATTCCCATATGCACGATGTCCCAAATTTTTTCTCACTCATCAATATCAATCATGTAATTTCGCTACTTCAAATGCAAGGATGCCCCCAATCTAATATAAAACAAGAACTTAAATCTTTTTGTTTCAAAAATTTCACTAAAAGCAATAATGAACTTTCTTAAAACAAAGAAACCCAAACTAAAAAGTTTTCTTTTAAAGCGAACTATTCAGAAGAAATCTGATCTTTCCCTAAACAATTCTAAAGAAAACACACGCTTTGTAATTGAAAGATACTCAAAGCAAGAGACTAATCCTTCAAAACCAATCAAAGCAAAAGTGGCTAAAAGCAACTCAAAGAATATCAAGTAGACTGTAAACAGATCAATATAGGCTCCAAAAGTTCAATCCAGCTATTCAAAGCAAAACTGGGCATAAAAAATGACAAGATCCAATCCAAAAACTTTCACAAACAAGTTCGTAGGCTAGCAGTATATTACAGTGCGAGAATTAAGGATTCTCGCAGACTAGACATAGGTTGACTGCGAGGAGTTCGCACTGGACTACACAGTAGGGTGCAAACTCAGATAATTCTCGCAGGTGGCTAAAGGGCACAGTGCGAGAATGTCTGAAAACACAAAATTTGGAAAAAAGACAAAAAATTTTGAGTGAACTTTCAAATCCAGAGAGTCTTGATGGATCTCCCACAGACTTAGAGACCAGAAAACAAGCAATCAAAGCAAGGGAAACTAGACTAACTAGGAAACAAACCGTTCCCCAGTGGAGTCTCCAAATTTGTTATTGGATAAATCTGTAAGTGCGGACACGAACCGATCTCCCTAGATCCACCTGGATCTAGAACAAAACAGGACAGAATATATCGCTTTCCCTAGATCTAACTATTGTATTAAATTGGAAGTGAGAAGAAGATATGTACCTTTGTAATCGCTTCCTTAATCTTTGTTGCTCCTGCTTCGCTCCAGTGCTCTCGTGCAGTCAAGATCAAAATAGCACAAACCAACCAAAGTGAAAGAAAATAATATATTCAATAGCTAATCTATACATATGATCAAGGAGTTATTTAATAAAGTAAATCTAACTTTATGGGAAAGAAACATATTACTGTATCATATTAAATGTGAAAGAGAGATTACAACCGTTGCCTTGATGTCGTAAGGTCCCTTCCAACTGTCCTTCATTCCCCACACACTTTGACTCCAAGAATTCTGAGACCATAGATCTGATAGCTGCTCACAATCTATCTTGACAAAGCAAATCTCAAAGCCACTCTAACCAAGCCAATAATTCCAAGCCAAAGAACCTCACAAAAGCTAAGAACCCTTTCTCCATGAGAGCTCCTCTCCTTTTATAATTTGAAGAGGATAAGGTGAGGAGGTTAGGATGATCCCACTAAATCATGAAAGCGAGTAAGATCCAAACCAATNGGATAAGGTGAGGAGGTTAGGATGATCCCACTAAATCATGAAAGCGAGTAAGATCCAAACCATTCGGATGCCACCTCACCATAGAAGCTTCTCCTTCTAGAAGATTCGAGAAACCGTACGTTTTTCCCACGTGTTGGAATGTTCGCACCCTATCTATAGAGAAACCTGCGAACTGTTCGCACCCTGGATATAGTGCAACCTGCGAGAATTGATCATTATCGCACTCTGCCTATATAGCAACCTGCGAACATTCCTTTTTATGAGGTTTTTACATAGGAAAAAGCAATTTATTTTCTCAGGAGAAGTTCTTCTCCCTTCTCCCTTTAGGAACTCAGGCCACTGACACCTCTGAAGGCAACAAATAGGTTTACATCATTAACGATCATAGGGATGACGAAAATAATGTGTAACAAAGACATACCAGAAGAAAACTAGATCTTGAGCATACTCCAGTATACTCAGATCCAGAGAAGTTTGTGACTTGGAGAAATCTTTGAGAATGTCAAATATCTTCATCTTCATGTAACCGTAATTTAAAAACTTCTTCTTTTGTTGTTCGTATAGGTAGAGAATCTATTGAGTTAATTGATATACTTGTTGATTCTACTTATGCTACCAAGATACCTCTCGAACCCTTAATAGATTTTCAAAATTCTCCCCTAGGATTCTGTCAAGAATTGATCACTTCCTTCAAGCCCTTTCTGGAAAAACTTGTTAACCCTCCGTCTGTTAAAGCCCATAACCGCATCCTGCTTAACAATTTAGGAGGAGGAAGAGCTGGGGGAAATCAACCTCCACCACCACCTTTAAACCTTTGGGTCATGGCTATATTTGGCCCATTGAATATGCCTATGCATGTCTATGACATCCTCGAAAATAGTTTGTTGATAATGAAAGATGATGCAATAGATATTGAAGGGAATATGATTGCATCAAGAAAGATGAAGAAAACTCTTTATCAAGCAGACAAAAATAAGAGTCTAATGCACCTTTCTATGTTACCTTACACATCCATGATAAGGTGTTGCATAATTGCATGCTGGAATCTAGAGAATCCCACAATCTCATGCCAAAGGTGGTTATGGAAAAGTTAGGTTTGGAAATAACTAGGCCTTACCATGATCTCTATTCTTTTGATGCCAGAAAGGTGAGGTGTGATGGATTGATGAAAGACATGGTAGTCACATTGGCTCAACTACCCGTCAAGAGTATTATGATAGATGTCGGGGTGGCTATGTACCTACAAACTATGGTATGATGCTATCAAGAACATGGGCACAAAAGTTGGGAGGTACAATGCAGATGGACATGACTTATGCTACTGTACTAGTTTTCAGAGAGAACATGAGGTTATACAAAGAAAAAAAATATTCCTATGTGGTTAGTGATCAAATAAACTCTATAAATCACCCCATATATGTTGTTGATCAAGACCTAGGATGCTCCATCCTCACATTCAATGAATAATACAAAGAGGCATTGACTCTTGCAAACCCTGTGACAAGCTTCACTCAAGAAACAAATGGTATATGGAATATGTATTTCGATGGGGCATATTCAAAGGAGGGAGTGGGAGCTGTAGTAGTGCTCATTTCCCCTAAAAAAGAAGAAATCCCTTTGTCCTACAAGCTAGAGTTTGAGGCCACTAACAATGTAGTTGAATATGAGGCCTTAATTCTTGTTTTGGAAGCAACAAGGAAGATGCATATCATTGAGCTTCTGAACTCGTGGTGCAACAAATCAAAGGTTTCTATCAGACAAGGAATCCTAGGATGAGAGCATACATAAATCAGGTATGGGATTTAATTGATATTTTTTATGAAGATTTTAATATCATTATTGTCTCGAGAATTTAACCAACTAGTTGATTCCTTAGTACTGACATCTAGTACCTTTAAAAGCCATGTTATTCCCCAAATGAGATATGATATTGAGATGAGGTATAGAATTTCCATCCCTCATAATATAAAATAATGGCAAGTTGTAATGTACCCAACCACCCACAGGCTATTCACACTACCTCCAAAAATCACTTCTGAACCGATTTCAAATTATGATAATAATTAATTCAAAATGAAGCATGGAAGATTCACATGAATTAATCAATATCCATGCTACAACATAAAAGAAATAAACGGTGTTCCATGCACAACAAATAACCAACAAGCATGCACACAGAAATACATCTCAGAGATAATTAAATACACAACAGAAAATACATTGTACCAAAAACACAGAGAGCACCTATCTTTGCAAGTAAACATTCACCAACTGGCTGCAGATCAAGGACATTCCTCCCAACCATAGACATTGTTGTTCATTTAATCTCAACAATAGGTCACTCCTGAGCCAGGGCTATGAATCCACAAGGACGGGTCTTGGGTCAATTCTAAAACACACAACAGTTGGCTAACTAGCTCTTAGGTTTCCCAACCACACAACAAATCCTAATTTCCAACTCTCTTTCCCCTTCACCTGCACAACCCAAAAAAATGGACACCTTTCTCTACCATGCAGTCCCTCAGTCTGTTCCATTTCTGTCTAGGGCTCCAGTTCTACTGGTGAGGAAATATCTCTACCAAAAAATCCAAGGATTCTCAACTGTGGATAGTTCTTTCCAAACTTCCATCAATCTCATGCACACAAGCATCCATTCCCTCTGGGAATGATCAGTAATTTATTACAACCATCTAGCAATGGCTCTCATCCTCCAACCATTTATTTCCATGCTCAGACCAAGAGCATATGAATCAACAAGAATGAGGCACCAAAAATGAAAGAGTGAGAAGGGTGTAACACTTAATGAATAAGAACAAGTGAACCCCCCCAAAACATCCCACAGGGGATGTTTATAATTACATGAAAACAAGAACCACATGGCCTTCCTCCCAATATGCTCATGTAACCACTTTTCCCAATTAAAAAAAAATGGGTAAATAAAATATAATAAAAAGACTTATCCCCTTTATCCCTTTCTCTCGTGGAATCATAGCCCCCTATCACTTGTCCTTGTCCATCTTGCATCCAACAATGCATTTTTTATAAATTTATATAGAAGTATTACATTTCCTAGGCACTTCCACCCATTTTCAAATTTATCGGCTCACCAGCCTAATGTCACATTTACATAATACATTATAGTTCATAGGGATTAAAACCAGGGTGTTACATCCCCCTCCCCTTATTTTGGCACCATCCTCAGTGCACAACACCATTCCAATGTTATTAACATTACAAATCTAGGCTCTCTGGCCTTAATCCACACAACCATTCCAACCAACTCTTATATACATAGGCACTCTAGTCTAAATTTAAACATGTATACATAGGCACTCTAGCTTAAAATTAAACATGTATACATAGGCATTCTGACCCAAAACATGTATAGTGATCTTCATAAATTATATTTCTGGCAGCAGTTCCAACCATCAAGCTCTCCTTGCCTATCGACCTACACAACCCAAAGAAATGAACCCCTTTCTCTACCATGTAGTCCCTCATGTTGTTTCACTTCTCTCAATGGCTCCAGTGGACTTGACCATGAAGTTTCAGAGTTGCGGCTCCAAGAACTCCAGCTACAACAAGTCCATTGGACTTTCTTCATTATATTCCTTCATCATTGAGCTCAATTTCCTTCTAGTGCTATTTTTCCCGAGCCTCGATCTTTCATAGACAACATCTCATTTGTATTATACACATACAGTCATCATGAGATATCATTATAACAATTTTCACTCATAAATGTCAAATCTATTTTATACAGGAAAATAAAATTTTCCAAGCATGAGCTTCCTGCTCATAATTCGTTTGGATCTTGCAGTTGTAGGCATCAATATTTATTATGGACTACAACAATGCCATACCCAATACCATTATTCCTGCAATTTTCTCAACATTCAATCAACCAAACGAATTGTTAGCATATTGTAACAATTTTTTAATTTCTCAAATTTGTTTATATACAGGAAATAAAATTCCCAGGCATGAGGATTTTGCTCATAATGCTTGGCTCTTGTAGCAAGAATAATTGGTCTTATGTATGTTCTTAAATCCTTGGCACATCCAAGACCATTCTCCCTACAATTTTCTCAACCTTTCATTCAACCACACAAATTGTTAGCATAACATAACAATTTGTAACTATTTATTTCTGAAATATAGTTTATACAGGAAAATAAAATTTCCACGCATGAATTTTCTACTCATAATGTTTGGCTCTTGCAACGCCAAGAATCGGTCTTCCTTATGGGATTACATTCTTGCCATATCCAAGACCATTCTACCTACAATTTCCTTAATTTACATTCAGCCAAACAAAATGTCAGTATCTCATGTACAAGATATATATATTTTTTCATGGTAACAATTCAAAAATAAATCACAAAGTGATCTCAAAATTGTTTACAACTACAATTCAATCACTCCATTAATCCAACTATCAATTGGAATGAACCCATCATTCTCTACACATGTATTATTGACCAATATATTCTTTCTTCTATCTGTCAATATTCCTATCACTCTGTTCCCTTGACAAAACTTTTCCATAATTTATCATTATGTAACTACTTTAACCTGCAACTTTCTTGTTGCAATATTCAACAACTTCTGAAGTGTTTTCAACTTCATGAGTTAGCAATACTCACATCATTTCAACTGTTAGCGTACAAATTTCTATGTTATATAATATATATATGCATTCACAAAAATACATTCAATAATTCTTGTAATACCACTTGTAACATTTTTAATAGCTCCAAAAAGTGATCTCAACATTGTAACAAACAACGATCACCTTCAACTAGTATTCATATTAAATATAATGCATCTATCCATCATTATGTATTTTCAACACCACGGGCTTTTCATAATGCAACAAATAATTACTAAATAAAATAATAATCGATGTACCAATACCCATGGCCACATTTACACAATGCACCCCTGCATTGACTACATAATACCACATAACTATGTCATGCATTCACCAAGGTGAGTTGGAAGGTCTGGCCAACGCCTCAACACATCATCCACAAACTTCCTACTGCTTTCCTGACTATTCGGATACCTTCATTTCAACCCAAACACAACACCAAGAGTATAATTCTTAAGTGTTCTTCGGTGTCGGCAAAGAGGTTGCAGTCCAAACATCAGCTATACAGTAGATACCATTGAGCACTCACATAGCGCTATAGGCCTTCCATATCCAACCATCTCATGGTCTCACACATGACTAACTCTATTGATAATTATTGTTATATCAAGAGTATGTCTTCTGACTTGACTTGGTTATGATGTCATAACCAATCATAACAAAATACACAACAAAATTTTATCTGAATGCATTCTAGCATCAACAACATTTATATACTCTAGGCCTTTGGCCTTTGCACATCTCTACCTTCAAGGCTGTGGAGTCTTACTTTTCCTTTTTATGACCATCAATGACATACATGCTAGATTCATGTCCTATGTGATGATTCTTTCTTTTGTTGTACCTGTAAGTTATTCACACTCTATAGAAACTAAATAATAATCCTTCTATTTTTCTCTTCTCAAGTTCTTTATCCACTTTTCATTAGTTTCCCTGCAGCTCTTTATTGCCTCATCCAACTTCTGCAAGATTTTTCATGCTTCCATGACTCTGATATCTGATCCTATTCTTGAATTGATCTGATTATACCTCTAATTCTTCCAAATTTGCAAGCAACCATTTTGTTAGAATTATACATATTATAGAAATTTGTCAATTAATGTTACATGTACTTTTTTATGCTCAGTTCATGAAAAATTGCATCACAACTATCCAAATTATAATAATTCAATGTTATTATTCCCTGAATCATATTTCCAATGACTATACTCTTGTCCTGATTTGATTTCTAAGTTGAAAGTTATGGATTTCTGAAAAAGCCATTGTCACCCCTTTTTTTCATTTTCTCCACTGGTGTTATTTTATTGAAATGCCAACTTCATTCAACTGCATAAGAAAATATGTTAGGAGCTAGAAAACATTTTACATGGGTCGTAGATAATAAAAAAATGACAAGGAATTCATAACAATTCTCATATTTTCAATTTGATGCTCCAGTAAAAAACTACAACAATCTGGAAATGACCATTTTCCTCTTTTTCACCTCTTTTTCCAGACTAGCAAAACTGGCTATCTCTTAGTATGTGCACTTATGGGAAATTTTCACTAAAACAAAGTTGTTCATCTTGACGAGTACATAAAATGTCGAGTAAGTATTTTTTTTCCTTTTTGTGATCTGGGGTCACTTTTCCTCCAAAAATCTCAAAAATCCAAAAAACGTGGTCCAGAATAGTAGATTTTGGCCTTTTTCAGCATCCCCATTCCAATCCCCTTAGGATTTATTCAGTTTGTTTGTGGGTTATTTTTTGTCTTCTTTTTGGACACTCTTAATGAATTTCAACTTATTTTGAACCTCTGCCAATGATCTAGACCCATATATTTAAAATCCACTATTTCACGATTTCTGACAAATCCAAGCATAACTAAACAATGACCCTCTCTGGAACTTTCATAGAACTCCTCTCTGCGGACAAATCACATAAATTTTATCCCAATCTGAATTAATATACTCTAGTTATGGTCAAAATAAGAAAATGGTTTTTACACTATGGAGTAGTTTTTCCTACGGGGCAATATGCATTGTTGATCTTAAAATCTGAAGAGATCTAGACCGTCCATCAGAGGTTCCCATTCAGAGTGCTGAATAATCGAGCTCAAAAGAGACTCTGAAAAGAGGGTATTGAAAAATATTCATTTTCGATACCATCAGAGCTTTTCATTCGGCGTTCATAAAATTAGGTAAGTTTTGTTGCTCCGACTAGAGGGTATCAAAGAATATTCCCTTTTTGATACCTTATCACTTGGAGTTCAAAATATTAGGTAATCTTTGCCGCTCTAACCAGAGGGTATCAAAGAATATTCCCTTTTGATACCTTCAGAACTTTTCATTCAGAGTGCAAAATATTGGTGAAGTTTCACTGCTCCAAAAAGGAGGGTATCAAAGAATATTTCCCTTTCAATACCGTTGGAACTCTTCTGAATGAGATATTCCGAAAACTCTTTTCCGAAAGAACATCTCAGTGAGATCTAAAAACTGAGAACGATCATGAATGATCTAACAACTCTCATTCTTTCGGGGCCTGTCATCGGATTGAACCTCATCTCCGACTTCGAAGTCCTTCCGAAACTTCCTTCCCAAAGGCCCATCGAGAATTCCTTTCTCTGACTTCTATGATTGAATCTTAATCGTTTATTCTCCAGGTTGAAATAATCTGGGCCGTCAATCCAAAAAACTATAAAGTCATCATGAAACTCAAAGGAATTTGACTTCCAAAACCGAATTCAACTCTGCAACTATAGATCGACACCATAAATCACTTCTTTAACTACTCTGAAGCATTGAAATTTGAAATTTGCTCAGAATTTGGGGATTTCACTTTTTTTCTTCTCCGTTTCCCCCCCAAATTCATCACAGACAAATCTACAACAACGAATTTGACAAATTCACACTAGCTCTGGCCCATACCAGTTAGGTGTTGAACCAGAAGTTCTGATACCAATCTGTAATGAACCCAACCACCCACAGGATGGCCACACTACCTCCAAAACTAACTTCTAAACTGATTTCAAATTTTGATAATAATTAAAATCATGAAAGACTCACATGCATTAATCAATATCCATGCTACAACATAAAAGAAATAAACAATGTTCCATGCACAACAAATAACTAGCAAGCATGAACACATAAATAAATCTAAGAGATAATAAAATACACATCGGAAAATACATTGTACATAAAACACAAAGAACACTTATCTTTGCATGTAAACATTCACCAACTAGCTACAGACCAAGGGCATTCTCCCAACTATAGACATTGTTGTTCATTTACTCTCAACAGTAGGTCACCCCCAAGCCAAGGCTATGAATCCACAAGGATGGGTCCTAGGGAAAATATAAAACACAAAACAGATGGCTAACTAGATCTTATGTTTCTCAACCACACAACAAATCCTAATTTGTATCTCTCTTTCCCCTTCAACATGCACAACCCAAAGAAATGAACACATTTCTCCTCCATGCAATCCCTCAGGCTATTCCATTTCTCTCCAGGGCTTTAGTGATACTAGTAAGGAAATCTCCCTGTTGGAAACTCCAAGGAATCTTAGTTGTGGAAATTTCTTTATGAACTTCCATCAATCTCATGCACTCAGGCATCCATTCCCTCCTGGAATGGTCAATAATTTATTACAACCATCTAGCAATGGATCTCCTCTTCCAACCATTTGTTTCCATGCTTAGACCAAGAGCACATGAATTAGCAAGAATGAGGCACCAACAATTAAAGAGTGAGAAGGGTGTAACAATGAATGAATAAGAACAAGTGAAGCCCCCCAAAACAACCCACATGGGAGGTTTATAATTACATGAAAACAAGAACCACATGGCCTTCCTCCCAAGAAGCTCATGTAACCACTTTTCCCAATTAAAACCAAAATGAGTAAATAAAATATAATAAAAAGACTTAGCCCCTTTAGCCTCCTCTCTCGTGGAATCATAGCCCCCTATCTCTTGTACTTGTCCATCTTGCATCCAAAAATGCATTTTTTATTAATGTATATAGAATTATTACATTTCCTAGGCACTTCAACCCCTTTTCAACCTTACTGGCTCACTAGCTTAATGTCACATTTACATAATATATTATAGTTCATAGGGATTAAAACCAGGGTGTTACACAAGTGTTTGAAGACGATAAATAGATCAAAAAGATTGTGGAGGTCATAGATAAATTTGCTAACATCCATGTAGATTCAGATGTTGAAGAAGATATGGAACCCATGAATGAAAGGAAATGCAAATCACCTCAGAGTTTAGCGAATACATGGATGGACATAAAGTCCTTGATTAAAAAATAATTTCATACCCAAAGGATTGGTACCACTGGAGAAACTCTTTCAAAGAAATTATGTACCAATAAAGCCCATAGTTCTGCCCAAAGAAGACAACACTAAATAATGCAACATTGGGACATAACATGAACCAAAATACATAAAATTGTCTAAAGAAATTCCTCCCAATCTTAAGGAAGAATACTTGCTATTGTTCAAAGAATATATGGATGTTTTTTCTTGGAAATATGAAGACCTAAAGACCTATGATATCATCATCATACAACATAGAATACCACTTAAGCTTAGTACTAAGCCTTTTAGGTAGAAACTAAGACAAGTTAATCCCCTGCTGCTTCCCACAATTGAGAAGGAGGTGAGGAAATTACTTGATGCTCAAATCATCATTCCCCTCAAGTATTCCGAATGGGTGGAAAATTTGGTTTCAGTTAGGAAGAAGCGTGTAGAGATAAGGCTTTGTGTGAACTTAAGAAATATGTATAAATGCTCACTGAAGGATAATTATCCTCTACCAAAGATGGATCACATACTCCAGAAAGTAGTGGGAGCAAGTAGGATCTCCATGATGGATGGTTTCTTAGGATATAACTAGGTGGCAATGCATCCTAATGAATTGGAATATACAACTTTCACAACCCCATGGGGGACTTTCATGTATGATAAAATTCCTTTTGGTTTGATAAATTCAAGAGACACTTTCCAACGAGCTATGGATATAGCCTTTATGGGAGAGAATGACAGATTCATTCTCATATACCTTGATGACATGATTTTTTTCCCAAGACAGATGATGATCACATCAAGCACTTAAGGCAGACCTTTGTGAAGTGAAAAAAAATTAGCTTGTAATTGAATCCAAAGAAGTCTTATTTTTCTATGACCGAGGGGAAGCTCTTGGGCTGTATATTGTCAAAATAGGGAGTGAAGATAGATCCCGAAAGGGTGGAGGAAATTAAATTGATCACTCTCCCTAGAAACAAAAAAGAGATACAATCGTTCATAGGAAGGATTAACTTCCTAAGGAGATTTGTGCCAAATTTTTTTGAGATGATAAGGTATATCACTAACATGCTGAAGAAGGATCAGGAAGTAAAGTGGACCCTCGAAGATAAAGAATCTTTTCAAATAATCAAAGAAGAATTGGGAGAATCACCTATGCTAGTCGACCCAAACTATGACAAAGACTTCCTTGTCTTCTCTTTTTCTTCATAACATATTATAGTTGTTGTCTTGTTACAAAGAAATGGTGAAAATCAAGATCAACCTATAGATTTCTTCAGCAGAGATTTAAGATATGTAGAATTAAAATATAGTAATCTAGAGAAGCAAGGATATGCCCTAGTCAAAGCATTGAAGGCTTTCAAAGATTATATATTGCACTCAATTTTTTTTTTCCTTCATGCCTAATAGTGTTATAAAAGACATACTTACTTTGGTAGACAGTGAAGGAAGAAGAGGTAAATGGATTTCCAAACTCCAAGAATACGATTTGGAGATCAAACCCACAAAGCTAATAAAGGGGAAAGGACTAGCCAAACTCATGGAATAATCAAATTGCAAAGCCCTTGATATAAATTCTATGACAACAATCATCATGGAAACAGAGCAAGGAGAGGCTGAAACACAAGAACCATCTTCTAAGGCAAGCCCTAAATTTGATAAATATGATTGGTATAAAGATGTGATTTTCTACCTTCAGAATTTAAGTTTCACACTAGCATGGGACAAAGCTAAGGCCAAGTCTATCAAGCTCAAGGATGTAAAGTACTGTATTTTGGGAGAAACTTTTTTCTGGAATGATCCAGAAGGAATATTGGTGAATTTCCTTACTAAATAAGAATTTGAGGGAATTATCAATGAATTTCATAAGGGAATATGTGGAGGTCACCATGCATGGAGAGCCACTGCATATAAGTTCCTCAGAATTGGATATTACTGACCCTCATTATTTTTTGATGTGAACAACATGGTTAGAGCCTTTGTATAATGTCAAATGTTTGCAGGTAAATAAAAAATGCAACTTCTCCCACTCAGGCCCGTCAAAGAAGAAACATCATTCCAACAATGGGGGTTACATTTCATTGGTGAAATAAACCCAAATTCAAGTGGGAGACACAAATGGATCCTGCCAGCCATATACTACTTCACCAAATGGGTAGAGGTTATTCCCACCAAGGAAACAACTAATACAGTCATTATCAAGTTCCTTGAAGAGAACATTTTAGCAAGGTTTGGATTTCCTAGAAAGATCATAAATGATAATGCTAAAGCCTTCAAATCCTTCAAGATTATGAAATTTTGTCAAGACTATGACATATGGCTTGGACATTTCACTACTTACTATCCATGGGAAATGGTTTGGTCAAGTCATCCAACAAGAACCTCATTAATATCATCAAGAACATGTTGTCCCAAAACAAGAAAACTTGGGATCCCCACTTAAAATGTGTAGTTTGGGAAGATGGAGTGAGCATTAAGAGGTCCATTGGTACTTCTCCTTTTCAGCTGGTATATGGGATGGAAGTTATTTTTCCCATCCAACTTAGCCTTCCTGTGATGAATTTTATACAAGATGAAGAGGAAGAATCAAGCGATATGCATAAAAGAATCAACCAACTGATTGAAGTCCAATAGGTAAGAGATCAAGTGTAATTGAAATCCCAAGCTCATCAAGGCAGAATGAAAGAAATATTTGATAAGAGGACTAAAGAGGGGATCTTTATGGTAGGATATATAGTCTTAAAATGGTATGCCAAAAGGGAAGAAAAAGGAAAATATGGAAAATCTGACAACCTTTGGCTTCGACCTTTCCAGATCGTTGCAGTTCAATACAACAACATGTATGAACTGCCTCAGTTGGATGGAGAGATATTTGGGGCCCTTGTAAATGGGAAGTTCCTTAAACATTTTTTGCAGTACTGGATATTGAAAATATTTCTTACCTTGTACATAAATAAATCTTTTTCCATTAATGTTATGTTTTTAATTTTATTTCATTCACCATATATTACACAAACAATAGTTTGGTTTTTGACTTTAAGTTGTTGAGAAATTTTGTTTCACTTCTCGAATTAGGTTTTTAGGTGCACAAGGGATCTTATGTTTTAAAGAAGACTCCATAACCCAACATAAGAATGAACTTGGTCTATAGTTCTCAGCAGACCACAAGGGTATGTTGTTCCCGCTGGAGCTGATGTTACTACTGGATCTAACCCAGTCATTTGTGTGCACCCTTAGGAAGATTATGATGCCAAATATGGAGAATTACATGCTGAAGAGAAACTTAAAAAGCTCATGGATCAAAGAGGGATAGCATATGATCAATCCCCTTAAAGGAATCAACAATACAAAATCAATCCCTAAGGTCCCAAGGATTAAATTTAGGTTCCTAGGCGCTTATCAAGATCACAAAGGAGTTAAAACATGCTTTAAACAAGCTTAGGCCCCTTCAAAATATGGGTTTTATCATAAGACCTAGAATTAAATATCGTTCATTGACCAATATGTGGGGCCCAATCATCTAATAGTCACAAGCGAGCCTGATTGGCATCAAATGATGCACATCGCATACGAAAGATGCACCGAAGATAGTGTGCAATTGGGGTGTGACGATGGTTTTAAGAGCCATGTGTTGAGGAATGGATGGTGTCGCATGGTGGCAATACCAAAAACAAAACCACTCCATATGGTCACAAGAGTGGTATTCTGGTTCCGCAAGGTTACATTGTCCACCAACTCAGTGCATAGTTGTTCGTTCACTTAGCGCCACCTAGAGCCTACGTAGTATTCCACCTAGACACCTAAGAAGTTGATGAGGGTCTGACAAGTCAATGCCGCATATTTTTTAGCTTCCCAAGGATCATTACCTGTAAAAAAAAGGCCCACTAGGATTTTGATTTCCATATCAAGCCTGGCCACACATAGGTCGAGTCCCAAAGGACACCTCAGCACTGGAAAGGACCAATCTAAAACTACCATGTGTCCACGGATCTATGGTGATGTCAACATGACATCATCCAAACTTCACACATTTTTTCCCCAAATTTTAAAAGAATTTTGATCAGTGGGAAAAGGATGCGTGTTTCAAACAGGGGCACGGGGGAAAATGTCTCAAGAAAGTGGAAGATTCAATGACAATCTACCAAATCACTTGGAAAATATGTGATGCATAACAATATGTCTAGCCTCATGTTTACATCCTTTCACTCATCATAATTCCACTGCCTACGCTTGACAAAGGCCAACAATCATCACCTCGACATGTGTATTCACACGAGCTGGGCACATTCATAGATCATCCAAAGTGTGGAAAATCGTCACCAAACTATTTGTCTAAATCAAGGAAATTATGAACCACCAAAATATAAGTAATATGATTTTTAAAGGTGAGTTACTTGAATACCATGTGTTTCAGATGATGACCCACTTGCAAAAACCCTCTGCTCATGAGTGGATTATAAACTCTCTTGGGTGCAAATGTTGGGAGAGTGTGTTCTACAATTTTCCAAGGGAGGAATGTCCTTCTCTAGTATCATTAGCTTGAAATTGAGGTCAAAAGGATATTCGAGAATCTACCCTAACGTGCATTATCCAATCTGACTAGAGCACTGGAGAAGCTTGAAGTAAAGGATTCAAGGGATTGGTCAATCATGCATTGTGTTATTGGGTTTCATCGGCTAGAAAGAAATGTTTAGCGTATTATCTCGGTAGTTGAGGTGAAGGATTCAAAATGCAATGATGGGAATCATCTAAGCCACTAAGAAGGATTCAAACAAAGGCTCAATTGGATGAGGAGAACACACCCAACAATAGTATCAACATGGCATACCGGGTGGTAAAAGATGGTTTCTTCCCAATAAAATTAGGCAAAATCAGTTCGAAATATGGAAGTGATCAGAATACCAGAGATGGTATTAAGATTCTGACAAGCAAAAACCAATTTTCAAGAAGCAATATTAGACCAGAATGGCATTTTCCTCTAAAGCAAGAGAATCTATAAATCAATATAAGGAGCTCGTTTTTAGGGTTGACAGTTTGGGGAATTCAAGAGTATCTTATAACTAGAGCTATTTGACCAAGATCCCCTCATAAAAAAACACATTTTTAAGGCTATAGGATTTAAGAGATTCATCCCCTGCATTATGCTTCAGTTTATGCTTCTTTTATGCATGTTTTTTTGTAAATCCACACTATCATTTTTGGATTCTTGTATCTAATCACCATTAATAAATATTGAGAAACAAGTTTTATGAAATGTTCAGTGTAACTATGCATTGTATAGATTATGATACTGAAGTGTTTTCCTCTGAATGTATGACCACTTCTTGTCAGTGTCATTTTTTAATGTGTTTAATGATCTGAAGAGGGTACCTCTATGGATATAAATGTATTGAAATGTTCATTGTTTGTTGCATGACTTAATGATCTGACACAATTGTTAGAACTGTTGAATTCTTAATTTCTTAGTACATTGTTGTTTTCATACACTGTGAGATTCACCTTAAAGTTGCCTCACATGTTTATTGTGTATTTATTCTAAACCCATAACTCACCACTCTTAAAATAAAAATGTCTGAAGCACTCGTGGACAAATGCCTCTTGAGACTAAATGTTTTAATATATGTTATGGGATTGTTTGAAGGCTGAGAGTTCTATAAGAGAGAGAAAAATTACCCCACATTTTTGCACACTTTCTATTGTTACAAGTATGTCTTTAAAGATAGTTCTAAGTCTTATCTCCTGAGATGCATCAACATCATTCCATTGACATTTTGGAACATCTCGAGGGACAACATCCAAAATGGAGGTGTTTCCAAGGAACATAATTTGAAGATATTTTTCTCTGTGGATACAACATTGAAAGATCTGATACTCAAGGGTGAATGAGTTTCAAGAACCTGGTTGTTGATCATTTCACCTGGAAACTCCACAAAGAAAATATATGGATTCTAATAGAATATATACTAGAAAAAACCCAGATCTTGAGCATACTCCAATATACTCAGATCCAAAGAAGTACGTGACCCAGAGAAATATCTGAGAACGTCAAATATCTTCGTCTTCAGGTAACCCTAATTTAGAAACTTCTCTTTTTTTTCCATATAGGTAGAGAATCTCTTGAGTTAATTGATATACTTTTTTATTCTACCTCTGTTGCCAAGCTACCTCCGAAACCCTTAATAGATTTGCAAAATTCGCCCCTAGGATTCTATTAAGAATCGAGTTCTTCCTTCAAGCCCTTTCTAAAAAAACTTGTTAACCCTCCATTTTTTGAAGCACATGACCACATCCTACTTAATATTATGGACAATTTAGGAGGAGGCAGAGTTGGGGGAAATCAACCTCCTTTATAACTGATCTGAAAATGATAAATGCTTGTATTCTTGAAAATATTTGCAAGTTTTAATTCAAGTGTTCTTATGCAAAAGGATCAATTTGCAAACACAAATTTTATAGAAATTGCACATTCAAGATTCATATAATAAGCAGTAAATAACAGTGAACAAAAAACACATAACACAACAAATGATAAAGGAGTTCACCCCTCTCTTGGGCTACATCTCCTGGTCTAGCTTCCAATGGATCTTTTGTATTATTTGGTCAAAGTGCTAAAATATGTGCTTTACAATGCTCAAAATGCCAAATAGATGGCTCCAATGGCTTTAGAACGTCCAAAACCCCTAGTTTGGATTTTTCGGCACCTGGTTTGGCCAAAAATTGAAGAAGATAGGCTTCTTGAAAGTTCCCCTTCAAACTTGTTGTCTCTGGATCACCAAAATGCACCTCTGCGTCCTCAACCTAGCCTCTACGCTCATATTTGTGTTACAACCTAGCACCGGGTGCAACTGCAAAATGGTGTGAACTGTAGGATGGTTAGGGCGCGCCTAGCCCCTAACCGCCAAGCCATTGGGCATGTGGCTTACCATGTGACCGCACCCGCACATAACAAAGGGCCAAGGTTTAACATATGACAATGCGCTAAGTGGCAAAGCGCGTGAGGTTTGAATGGTTATATGGTATATATATATATATATATATATATATATATATATATATATATATATATATATATGTGACCGGGGGCCGGGGCTTAGCCCCGGCCCAGACCATGCCCCAACTCAAAACAAATGCAATTCGAATAAAATTAAGCCCATTCATATGTTAAGAACCATTGGTGGGTGCGCCGGTTGGGCGACCTTTCCCAAAGCTCTTCCCCTTGCCCGGAGGTCACGAGGTCGAGTCCTGTCGACTACACAAGTTTTATCCATAGCCTAGGTGACACGTGGAGGCCTTTGCTTGGGCCACGTGTCACCATTCCATTCTCTACCAATATGCCACGTGTCGGACCCTGATTCATCCACATGTCTGCTACTCAACACCTGCCACGTGTCATAGGGCCCTGCCAACTCAGCTCCTACCATGTTTCGTATGGCCCTGCCAAATCAGCTCCTACCACGTGTCATACAACCCTGCCACGCCAACATCAGTACGGACTGTACAGTCAGGACATTTTTTTTTGCCTATTTGACGATTTGAACAGAACGCGATATCACACTCATCCGATGTCCGTTTGAACCCAAATGAGTTGCGTTGGGTTCATGACGATGAGTCCTACGTACTCATTCGATTTGAAGTGATTCCGAGAACTTTGAATTTTGAGCAAAATTTGATCCCCTGGATCACACCTCCCCATTGGAAAGCTTTTGGACCTCCAAAAGACTATTTTCAGTCTATCTGAAGATGAGGGTATAGTTCCCTCACCT
>ML820301.1:173824-185627 GCA_009831015.1 Picea engelmannii
TTTCAGGATGAAGTTTCCAACAATGGTCTTCATCATGGCCATCTTTTGAACAATGTTTGCATGTAAATTTTTCTCCCTCTTTCTTAACAACAACATTATTTTTTCCATTTCCCTTGAACTTCCTCTTTCCTTTGTCTCCATGATTGAAAGGCTTCTTGTTACCCTCATGAGTTTCATTCCTTCCTCTTGCTTCCAAATGAGTTTCCTAAACACAAACTTCATCTAGATTTGAAGGGTTAAACATGAGTATTGTATGTCTCAAATAACTATGCAAAGCTCCAATGTATTTGAGTAAAGTTTCTTGAGAAGACAAAGCTACTCCCAAAACCAAAGCTCTTCTCCTAAATTCTTGAGTAAATATTTTCACATTTTGCCCTTTAGCTTGTCTAAAATTTTGCCAATCCATAGTAGCTTTTTTCATATATGCCAATGGGTAAAATTGTTTTTTAATTGCAACAATAAAATCATTCCAAGAGGTTAAACTTTTACCATGTTTCTTCATGTCCTCTTGAGTCTTGGCTTCCCACCAAATGAGTGCTACACTATCCAATCTTAAAGAAGCAAGCTGAATCTTAGTTTCATCATCTTGAATTTTTTCTATCCTACAATACACCTCAATCTGACGAATCCAGTTATCTAATTTCTCATCTTTTACCTCTCCATTGTACATTGGCAATTCAAATTTAATATCAAGCTTTAAAAAAGGAATTTGTGGAGGAGTATTACCATGTCCCTTTGGAGAATTTGGAAGAGGTTGTGAACTGGTAGAAGAAGAGGAAGATGGAGGTGAGGGTGGTGGAGAAGCACCATTCCCTCCATTTCCATTTGGAGTTTTATCACCACTGTCTCCCTTGTTCTTTGAAGGGTTGGAGCCTTCACCTTGCAACCTAGTATTCCTTTCTTCCATCAAGACTTTCATCATTTCTCTCATTTCCATGAAAGCCTTTCTGAGATCTTCATCTTCTGTAGGAATATGTTCATGACTCTCTTCATGAGCCATACTTGGTGAATACCTCCTTGAAGCTTGAGGTGATGATATAATCTTTCTTCTTGAAGGATGAGAACTTGGCTCTATAATTTGACCTTCTCCTCTTGTGAGTTTCAACCTTGTGAGCATCAGAAAACAAAACACTTGCAGATAATCAAGCCTTCAAAAACCTAAGCTCTGATACCAACTTGATCTGAAAATGATAAAGGCTTGTATTCTTGAAAATACTTGCAAGTTTTAATTCAAGTTTTCTTATGAAAAAGGATCAATTTACAAACAAAACTTTTATAGAAATTACACATTCAAGATGCATATAAAAAGAAGCAAATAACAGTGAACAAAAAACACATAACACAACAAATGATAAAGGAGTTCACCCCTCTCTTGGGCTACATCTCCTGGTCCAGCTTCCAATGGATCTTTGGTATTATTTGGTCAAAGTGCTAAAATATGTGCTTTACAATGCTCAAAATGCCAAATAGATGGCTCAAATGGCTTCAAAACGTCGAAAAACCCCTAGCTGAGATTTTTCGGCACCTGGTTTGGCCAAAAATTGAAGAAGATAGGCTTCCTAGAAGTTCCCCTTCAAACTTGTTGTCTCTGGATCGCCAAAATGCACCTCTGCATCCTCAACCTAGCCTCTATGCTCATATTTTTGTTAAAACCTAGCACCGAGTGCAACCGCAAAATGGTGCAAACTGTAGGACGGTTAGGGCGTGCCTAGCCCCTAACTGCCAAGCCATTGGGCATGTAGCTTACCATGTGACCGCACCCGCACATAACAAAGGGCCAAGGTTTAACATATGAAAATGCGCCAAGTGGAAAAGCGCGCGGGGTTTGAATGGTTATATGGTATATATATATGTGACCGGGGACCGGGGCTTAGCCCCGGTCTAGACCGCGCCCAAACTCAAAACAAATGCAATTCAAATAAAATTAAGCCCATTCGTATGTTAAGAACCATTGGTGGGCGCGTCGATTGGGTGGCCCTTCCCAAATCTCTTCCCCTTGCCCGAAGGTCATGGGGTTGAGTCCTGTTGACTACACAAGTTTTATCCATAGCCTAGGTGACACGTGGCGGCCTTTGCTTGGGTCACGTGTCACCATTCCATTCACTACCAATATGTCACGTGTCAGATGCTGATTCGTCCACATGTCTACCACTCAACACCTGCCATGTGTCGTATGGCCCTGCCAACTCATCTCCTGCCACATGTCGTACGACCCTGCCACGTCATCATCCGTACGGATTGTACAGTCAACACATTTTTTTTTGCCTGTTTGACGATTTGAACAGAACGTGATATCTCACTCATCCGACGTCTGTTTGAACCCAAACGAGTTGCGCTGGGTTCATGACAACGAGGCCTACGCACCCATTTGATTTGAATCGATTCCGAGCACTTTGAATTTTGAGCAAAATTTGATCCCCTGGATCAATAACCTTTAAACCCTTGGGTCATGACTAGATTTAGCCCATTCTATGGGCTCCTTGAAAATAGTTTGTTGATAATGCAAGATGATGCAATAGATATTGAAGGGAATATAATTTCATTGGGTAAGATGAAATTTTTTTTTGATCAAGCACACAAAAATAAAATTAAAGAAGACCGCAGTATTTCTGATCTAGTCAAAGATTCCCATGAAGCTCAAATGGATGTGATGTCTAGATTAATCAGGAATTTGAAAAATAAGATGTCTAGATTCGAGATGGAGAATGGTAATGCCAAGAAATTTCCTCAAGAAGGAGGGGCGAGGAATCCTAACCAGTTTATAAGTCATTTCAATCCTCAACTGATGAGAAGAGAAAGAAGAAATGAGGAACAAACTATCTAGCCTCATGGGAGACCCAACAATGAAAAGAACCCAGTGGAGGAAGAAACATATGAAGGATATGTTGAAAACCCAAAAGAAATGCACCTATTGCAAGAGGAAAGAAATGCCATGCATTTGATTCAAGATGATTATGAAGATTCCCTCAACATCAGGAAGTAAACCCCTAAAGGTGAATCTAAAGAAGAGAAACTATCCTTTGTTCAGTACAATATGTTTGTTGAAGCACTATAGGATGAGATGCATAGGAAATATGATCTCATACCTAGATAGAAAGAAACTAACCAGGACATCCATCCCCAACTTAAAAATTCTATCCCAAGTCTTTCTATGGATAAAGTCAAAGAACTAAGGGATATTCCCAAGACTAAAGAAGTTGGTGATACTTCAAAGACTGATAAAAAAGTAAAGGAATTTGAGGAATCAGTTCCACCCTTCAGTATTCATAAAGAAATCTCTAAAATCAATATCCCCATCCCACTAGTAGAGCTGGCTAAAAATCCATCATACGACAAGCATATTGAAAAAATTCTTGCAGGAAAAAATCCCAACAAGTCCTCCTAATACTGTGAATTTGCAATATGAGTATCCCACTATAGTTTTTGGTCCTCACTTAGATGACAAGGAAGGGTTTGTTGCACCTTTCTATGTGACCTTAAACAACCATGACAAGATGCTACACAATTGCATGCTAGACTCTTGAGCATCCCGTAATCTCATGCCAAAGGTGGTTATGTAGAATCTAGGTTTGCAAATAAATTCAATTAAAAAATAATTTCATTCCCAAAGGATTGGTACCACTAGAGAAACTCTTTGACATAAATTATGTACCAATAAATCCCATAGTTCTACCCAAAGAAGAGAACACTAAAGAATGAAACATTGGAACATAACAGGAACCAAAATACATAAAGATGTCTAGATAAATTCCTCCCAAGCTTAAGGAACAATACTTACAATTATTCAAAGAATATATGGATGGTTTTTCTTGGAAAGATGAATACCTAAGGACCTACAATACCAACATCATACAACATAGAATACCACTCAATTTTGGTACTAAGAATTTTAGGTAGAAGCTAAGATAAGTTGATCCCCTCTTGCTTCCTACAATTGAGGAGGTGAGGAAATAACTTGATTCTCAAATCATCACTCCCCTCAAGTATTCTGAATGGGTGGAAATTTTGGTTCCAGTTGGGAGGAAGAGTGGAGAGATGAGGATTTGTGTGAACTTAAGAAATATGAATAAATGCTCACTAAAGGAAAATCTCCCTCTTCCAAAGATGGATCATGTACTCCATAAAGTAATCTGAGCAAGTAGGATCTTCATGATGGATAGTTTCTTAGGATATAACCAGGTGGAAATGCATCTTGATGATAGGGAAAAGACAACTTTCACAACCCCGGTCCCCGTGGGGTCTTTCATGTATGATAAAATGCCTTTTGGTTTGATAAATGTAGGAGCCTCTTTCCAACGAGTATGGATGTAGTCTTTGTGGGAAAGAAGACAGATTCATTCTTATATACCTTGATGACATGAATGTTTTTTCCAAGACATATGATGATCACATCAAGAACTTAAGGAATACCTTTGTGAAGTGCAAAAAACTTGTCTTGTCATTGAATCCAAAGAAGTCTTATTTTGATATGACTGAGGGGAAGATCATGGGACATATATTTCCAAAAGAAGTAGTGAAGATAGATCCCAAAAGGGTGGAGGAAATTAAATTGATCACTCTACCTAGAAACAAAAAAGAGATACAATCCTTCATAGGAAGGATCAACTTCCTAAGGACATTTGTGCCAAATTTTGTCGAGATGATAAGGTGTATCACTAACATGTTGAAGAAGGATCACCATGAAGCTAAAGAATATTTTCAAATAATAAAATAAGAATTGGGAGAATCACATGTGCTAGTCAGCCCAAGCTATGACAAAGAATTCCTTGTATTCTCTTTTGCTTCAAAACATACTATAGTTGTTTTCTTGTTATAGAGAAATGGTGAAAATCAGGAGAAACTTGTAACTTTCTTCAACATAGCTTTAAAATATGAAAACATAACGTATAGTAATCTGGAGAAGCAAGGATATGCCCTAATCAAAGCATTGAAGGATTTAAGAGACTATATATTGCACTCAATTTTTTTTTTCCATCGTTCCTAATAGTGCTACACAAGACATTCTTACTCAAGAAGACAATGAAGGAAGAAGAGGCAACGAGATTTCCAAACTCCAAGAATATGATTTGGAGATCAAACCCAAAAACATGATAAAGGGGCAATGACTGGCCAAACTCATGGAATAATCAAATTGCAAATCCCTTGATATAAATTCTCTGACAACAAACATCATGGAAACAAAGCAAGGAGAGGATGAAACACAAGAACCATATTCTAAGGTAAGCCATAAATTTTCTAAATCTGATTGGTATAAAGATGTGATTTTCTACCTTCAGAATTTAAGTTGCTCACCAACATGAGACAAAGCTAAGGCCAGGCATATCAAGCTCAAGGCTATCAAGTACTGTATTTTGGGAGAAAATTTGTTCTGGAATGATCCATGAGGAATATTGATGAATTTCCTTACTGAAGAATAAGATGAGGGGATTATCATGAATTTCATAAGGGAATATGTGGAGGTCACCATGCATGGAGAGCCATTTCATGTAAGATCCTTAGAGCTAGTTATTACCAGCCCTCATTATTTTTTTTATGTGAACTGCATGGTTAGATCCTGTGTAGAATGCCAAATGTTTATAGGAAAACGAAAATTGCAACCTCTCCCTCTTAGGTCTGTCAAAGCAGAAACACCCTTCCAACAATGGGTACCTCATTTTTTTCATGTGTTTAATGATATGCAAATGGTACCTCCATGGATTTAAATTTATGGAATTTTTTATTGTTTGATGCATAATTTAATGAATTGATACAACAATTAGAACTGTTGAATTCATCATTTCTTAGGACGTTGTTCTTTCCATAAACTGTGAGATTCAACTTAAAGCTACCTCACATGTTTATTGTGTATTTCTTATAAACCCATCACTCACCACTCTTAAAATAAAATTGTTTGAAGCACTCGTGGACAAAATCCTCTTGAGTCTAAATGTTTTAATATATGTTATGGGATTGTTTGAGGGTCAAGAGTTCTATAAGAGAGAGAGAAAAACTTACCCCACATATTTTCACAATTTTTGCTATTACAAGCATGGATTTAAGGCTCGTTATAAATCTTAGCTCCCGAGATGCATCGACATCGTTCCATTAACAACCTGGAACATCTCGAGGGACAACAAAAGGTACCTCTATGAAACACATAGTGTGAGCATTCTATTTATTTGACCATAAACCCAAGTCATATTGTGGATGCATTTTCAAGAAACCAGGACCCATTTAGGCATGTTATAGTTTTGTCAATAAATTTGCAAATATGGCTTAGTTTTCATGTTATTCAATCAATGGAGTAATGAAGAAGGAGACAAATATAGTAAATGTGAATTAATACTTAATCAAAAAGTCTTGCCTAATGTATGTAACAAATTGTTAACCCTAAATAGTGGCTCATTACCCCTTAATTGGGGCATATTATATTAGTAATTTTATTTTATTTATGTCGACTTTAGGCCATTAGTTGTAATTATACCTCCTAGTCTCCTATATATACCAAGGAGACATTTTCATTTTGAATCATCTTGTAATTGAACATTTATGTGGGCATAAGGAGGTTTCCCTCTCGAAGAGGCTTATTATTTGAATTTCTCTCTTTTTCAAGGCGTTGAGTACTTATTATGAGGTTTTTCTATGCTATATTGATATTTGGTTCCTAACATATGGTATCAGAGCTCAAGGTCTTGGGGTTTCGCTGCTACATCTGAGAAACCTTGGAATTTTCGCTATAAATCTTTTTCTACAATGTTTCAGAAGGAACGTCTTGGAGGATATTTATCAGACAGATCAAGGTACATTGGGTTAAAATTTCATCTCCCAAAGCCTTATAATTTTGGAGATACAGTCTATACAAGATAGGGTTCTGGAATCATCCTGAAATGAGTCATTGCGGAATGTTTGCTATAAAAATGTTTCTGTAATGTTTCAGACCCTCAATTCTGAAGGCTATTCACAAAAATTAGTAATGTATCTGTGGTAAAAAATTCATCTTTTGGGTCATCGTACATTTGTATATACACCCTGTGGAAGATAGGGTATCTGACTAGTCCTATTGACTAGTCTCAAGAATGTGTTCTAGGTAAAATGATCATAACTTCTTCCTAGAGTATCCACATTGAGTGAGACTGGTTTCATTGGATATTGGACAGTCTATAGTATATCTCGTACGAGTTTCATAATTTTATATCAATTATTTTGTGCGGGGCACGGTATACAAGGGAGATCTCTTGGAAAGGATAAAAATCAAAAAGTTGTGGGAAATTTACCATAAATTCCACTTGGCACATCCAATTGTGATCAGACCTATGGCATTGTAGAGAAGAAATATCATAGAACTACAAAAAATAAATTTTCATACCCAAAAGGGCCGAAACTTTGGAGATACAATAGAAGAAATATTGTCTATAAGAACCACCTCAAAATCAAGGGTCAAAAGTGATACTTGGCCAACATGCCATGCAAAAAGGGAATTTCTACACCAAATAAGCCTCCAAATAGTTCTACTTGGACTCTTTATGAAGGTTAAGAAATACGTAGGGACATAAATGATTTATAAAAGAAGACAGTAACAAAAGATGAACTACAAGAGATGGAAGCTAAGTTGGAGGCAATAAATACTAAGATGGATGGTTTAAAAGAGGAGATCATGGAAGGATTGAAAAATTTCCTAATAGAGAGGACACCTGAAAGTGAAAATGTATCCCATGAAATTCATGATGAGGACACAAGGAAGATGAATCAAGAATGGAGAAACGCCAACTTTGAGTTGAAGACCAACCACGTTCCTAAGATCGATATGAGGAAGTTTGATGGCAAGGACCCAATCACATGGATACTTCTAATGGAGAAATTCTTTGATCTACATAATGTGCCACATACACAAAAGGTAAGAATTGCTTCTTTATATTTAGAACCCAATCAATTTGTATTGTATAGATGGATTTGTTCTCGCAAATCAATCGTCACTTGGACAATTTTCACGGAAGAAATGATAGCACACTATGAGGATACAAGGAGCAATACCTTCTTTAGCCAATTGATAAATCTCAAGCAAAAGGGTTCAATTGAGGAATAGATCCATTTCGGAGTATCTCATTAAATGGAGGAAACTACCGGCTGAAGATTCCACTTAGGAAGATGAGTCTTTTATACAGAACCTTCCAGAGTTACTCAAGCATTGCGGACAACACTTGTCTCAAGGGGAGGGGCATGTTAAGCCCTAAATAGTGGCTCATTACCCCTTAATTGGGGCATATTATATTAGTAATGTTATTTTATTTATGTCGACTTTAGGCCATTAGTTGTTATTATACCTCCTAGCCTCCTATATATATCAAGGAGACATTTTCATTTTGAATCATCTTGTAATTGAACATTTATGTGGGCATAAGGAGGTTGCCCCCTCGAAGAGGCTTATTATCTGAATTTCTGTCTTTTCAAGGCATTGAGTACTTATTCTGAGGTTTTTCTATGCTATATTGATATTTGGTTCCTAACACAAACTAACAAGTTGTGACATCATGTTTGAAAGAAAATAAGTTATTTTATATCATGTTGGATTATCAATTGCAAACATGCCTTGGGAAGACAAATTTTCAGTGTTTCTTACAAGTTATTTAAAATTTTAATATTAAATATTAAATATTTTCAAAATAGACTAAAGTACAACATAAATGAAACATATTAAAGGACAAATGCTTTAATATAAATATACTAACAAAATTGTTGCTTCTGTTTCAAAATGTTGCTAGCAGTTAACTATTCATGTAAATGTGATAGATCTCATGAAAAAACCAGGTCAGGGTTCTAGAACCATTAGGTAAAAGGGAAATATACACAATTGAAAAGACCATTAAAAGAGATAAAGGACACATGGAGGATGATAATTGTTGCTAGTGTTTCCAAATCAGTGGAAAATAATGATGAGTTTGGGTGACAAAAAACCAAACTAGTGTGCACCCTTAAAAAATGCATTCAACGTAATGAACATCATTTTTAGAGTGCATATTCGTAGGTGATGAAATCATCTTGAGTTACAAATATGAAGATATAGATTTGAAATGAATTATCCAACAAAAACAATGGATAACTTACGGGTAGTTACCAAATCTAGGACTATTGAGAATCGAACATTCAAATTCAAAATGGAAATTTCATAGTAGAATTATGGAGGAACCAAAATTTACATTCTAAGTTGTTGTACTTGGGGAGGGGTCGGTGACCCTGATACATTTTACTATTCGGGACTTCTCTCTCCTTATGCCTATAAATGATAGAGGGTTGCATTGACGAGTTTTAACTCTGATTCATGCTTGATTCATGTTCCATTGTATTGATGTAAGTTTTTTTTATATGATGGAACATTTTATAAAGAATCCTTTATTAATTTTGATCATATATTTAATGTGTGAAACTTGCATGCGAGTTTATATGTGTTTGAATAACAATTTTTTTTTGTTAGTTAGTGTAACATCCCCGCTATAATCCCCAGTTTAAATATTAATGAATAATGTAGATGAATATAACTGTTGTTACTAGATATTTCTCTGGCTACAAAAAAGAAATACCTAGTACATTTTCAAGTAAATAATGATTGATTATGAGGCTTTTTTACCTAAGTTTTAATAAGACTTTCAATGACTAATAATTAGAAACAAAGAGGCATGACTTCATCTACTAAATCCTTTAAAAATCTTAGAGAATGGATAGTAGATCTATTAATTAATTGGCTTGGTTGTCATTGATGCCAACACTTGAACAAGGTCCAGTAGCAAATTCCAATAGCACAAAGGTATGGGTAATGGACCCAAGTTTATTTGATGTATAATGGTATGAGTTTTAATATATTTTCATGTAAGACTATTCTAAATGGATAGTAGATGTCATTCCATTTCTGGTGGTATGTGGAACGTCACATAACTCTTCACGGTTAGAGAGTTATGGCCATGGGAAGTTGGAGAACCCTCATGAGTTATCTAGAAGCCCCTAAAAGGTCAAAGTGGTTACAAAGAAGAAATTATTTAAATAATAAAGTTAGTGGAGAATTTACTATTTATGGAGAAGTCAAAGTGGTTGCAAAATAAATTATTTAAATAATAAAGTTAGTGGAGAACTTACTATTTGTGGAAAGTGGTTAAGTTAAATGGACAAGTGGTTATAAGTGGGTTAGCCCTAAAATAAGGAAAGTGGGTTAAGATGGTTAGAAGGTAACCCCTTGAGGAAGCTACATGAAAGTATAAATAAGAGGCAAGGGCCTCTCATTTGATTCACTATTGAGAACATTGAATATCTATTATTGTGTAAGGCTTATTGCAGGTACTCATTGATATATCTAGAGTTGTAAAAGTCTGAGGTAGCACAAAGGCTTGACGTCAAAAGTTTCAGAATTACAAAAAATACTGAAAAACCCTCAGTTCTGAGGTGTACGCGGGATAACAATACAACATGGTGCGTGCATACGCGGGATACTGATATAAAAAAGTGCATACACACACCGACTGTTAGTATAACAAGGCACGTATGTGAGGGAAAAACCATGGAAATATGAGGGGATGAAGAAGCCAAGGTTTTAGATTCTGAGAACAAGCTCCCAGGAAGGTCTGGAGTGATCAGATATATCAGATCTATCCACTAGTTCAATAGGTATGTCTTATTTCTATGCGTATTTGGATTTTGATGTGTACATGAGAAATGGTTATGGATATTTAAGGATTCTCCCTAGAGAGATTAGTGGTTTCATGGGATCTTCTGTATAAATCAGATCTACAGAAATATAGTGCCGATATAAGAAACATTTATCATTGTTAGAGTTGAGGTACATCTTGTATTTCTTGGCATATGGTTTAGTGTTCTTGTGATACATGAAGTAGATGAAGTATTGAAAGGATGAATATCATAAAGGGTTTTATGTCTAGTTCATGTGAGGGTTATTATATTGGTTCATGATAACACACACTTATTTGGCACATGACTAGAGAGAGATATAGATTCTTTGGGTAAAAGTTATTTATGAGGATGCATGCACAGGGTACAATTACATTCTGGATATAGTGACAGGTTGCAGATTTGTGTGAAAGAGGTTGCAGAGGGTCAGAAGTTTTCAGAAGAAAGAAAACCCTAGTTTTCAGAAGGCATATGCAGGATGCATAATAGATAGGTTGCATACATACACATGATGTTGTATAGATAGGGCGCATACATACACTTTCTGCAGAACTACAGGTCACGTACTTGTTGTATTTGTTTGATACATGCTCAGTTCAGGTACATGTTGATTACAGGGAAATAGTACAGGTTGGATGCAGGTCGGTGGTACAAGTTGGTACAATTTTTCAGTGGTATATCTCATAGTGATAATGTGACGGTGGTTCCATCATTAGACTTATACATTAGGGTGGTTGGATGGGGAAAGGATAGGTGGTTGTAGCCACCTTTCGGTCGTAGCCAAAGAACATAGGGGGTTTTAGCCTCCTTCTGGTTGTAGCTAGAGAATTGGGGAGTTGGAGCTTCCCTCAGGTTGTAGCCTGAGAAACTAGGGGGTTGGAGCCTCCTTCCAGTTGCAGCTAGAAAACAAAGGAAGTTGGTGCTTCCAATGAATGTAATTCTTAAAGACATATAAGAAAAATCATTATGTGGTTTTCTCCCACTTTGGGTTTCCACGCAAAAACACGGGTGTATTATGTATGTGTATGATTTCTCATTTGTTCATTGTTTATTTACTCTGCAACTATTGGATGATAATGCTACATTGATCATAAAGAAATATAACACTTGCATATTATGGTTAAAAATGATTAAATTGCTTTATTACTGATTC
>ML820301.1:185649-204423 GCA_009831015.1 Picea engelmannii
CCCCCCCCCCCACCCCTCTCAGTAATCCAACAAGATATATGAAAAAAAAATTTGAAATGAAAATCCAGGTATCCAATTGTGATAAATATGGCCTTCCTCTTCAATGGAAGAATAACACATGATTAATTCAGGTTCCCCTTCAATGTTAAAAAATTAAGCAACGATATCCATAACACAGGTCTTATTTTGCTTATAGCAAAACAAAGGAAATACTATGTTCAAAGATATATGATTTCAAGTTTTCTGCAACAGAGGTAGTACTAAATTGCAACAATCACAACTCAAATTAATTTATGAAAATAAGAAATATTAATGGAAACATAAGAAACAAATTACAGGAAAAGACATAATTTAGAAAAACGAAATCTCTGAATCTCCTTGCTTCTGAAAAATATTTACATTATAAAGAATCTTATTACATTCAAGACAAAAAATTCCTTCAGGTTCCTAACCCCTAATACATAGGAATAATCATAGTTTTTATAATCTCCTCCACTTAGGTTGAATCCTCCTTTTGTCAAAAAAAATAAATTGTTGTCATGAATCAACTATAGAATTAACAAAAATTCTGGAAAGAACCTGCCAAAAAAACACATCATATCTCTGAAAATATTCATCCTTTTAAAAAACCTTTGGATGCTAGATAATTTGGTCTTTTTTCCAGATGGGTTTTCAACCGTTTTTACAAAATCCGCTCGCTTTTCCAAGAAATGGTTCTGCAAAAACGTCTCCTAAATATTGGTGCGATTTCCAATCTAGGAAAATGTGTGTCACTCCAATCTCGATTTCTCCCAAATGATTTAGCTTCTGAGCAAATAATTCTAGGATAAGGTAATTGACCCTATTTCAAAAATAAATTTTCAATCAATTTGGAAAATTGTTCTCTGATTGCCCGGAAATCACTCTAAAAAATCGCCTCCTAAAAATGGACGCAATTTCCAATGTGTCAAAACAAATTAGCAAATTAGAATAAAAAAAATCATGCTTTCCCTTGCTTTTCCTTGAAGATAATTTTAACAATGAAACAATATGGAAATGGATAAGAAAAAAACAAATCTTCTTGGCCAAATAAAATATTCTAAATCAATTAAAAAAACTACTTTTAGTTTCAAATTCGTATCCTTCACTTTTGCTAATTTTTTGAGACAGTAAATCTCTATATTTGCTTGAGTTAATGCTTCTAGATTGTTCTTCATGGAAATAATTTTCCAACGAGTGTTCTTTTTCCTGATTTGGTTGATTAAAACCTAACATATCACTTGTCAAAGTCGAGTCATCAAAACTAATTCGATTTATAAAACATTTCTTGGCAGTTTTATTAATTATGTTTCATTCAATTATTTAATTTATGTTATAATTACAAAATACATATACATGAATTATTAAAATAAAAATTAAATCAAATTTAACTAATAGTTAGTTTATTTAATTAAGGTTAAATAAAATAAAAACTTATTTATATATTAACATTAATTTTATTTACAATTTAGAAGAAACATAATAAAATACATATTTTATGCCCAGGTGGTGAAAAATGACCATACTTTGATCGATGATATCTTTCAAATTGTAAGTCAAAATAAGGTGAAACTTGAACCATTGGAATGTTGGCAACAAAATGAAAGCAATGAAGATGTCACACTAAACTCAAATCAAAATTAAAATCTCACAAAAGAAACCAAACCAAAACATTATAGAAGACGATATTAATAAAATTTATTAATATAATCGCACAAAAATCAAAGGAGAAAGAATAATCCAAGAAAACCTAAAGGAAATGTACAAATAACAATCTTGAAAATAAAATTTATGAAAATGTTTTGAAGCATAAGAAAATAGAAAATTTGGAAAAATTTGGAAAAAAGTTTGGCAAAAACTTTTATGTTACAACTATAACTATGGCCAAGCGATGTAATATGTGAATTGTATTTTTGAATTTTAATAAAGAAAATGTGATGCTAGCTAGTGGGGGACATGGATAAAGATGGCGGTTGAGTTTTCCAAAAGAGAAGGGAGTGTCTAAGAAGGCTCTAAGGGGGAAATTATTTATGGGTATTAATTCAAACCCACTTTCGTGAATTTTATTATCATTGGGGACAACCTTCGATTTTTTGGTTGAATGTATGAGAGTCCAACCATACAAATCATGTAAGAGGGTGGGTGTAAAAAGTCACATCCTATAGTTATTGGGAGTGTGGGGCTGAAGAACAATCAACATTGGGAAGAGTGAGTAGGAAATTTACTTGGGGAAAAGAGGGGAAATTTGTATGGGGAGAATAGTTAGTTTTTCATAGTCACGTTTTGCATGAACAACAAGCAGAGCATAGGGAAGAAGATCATTAGAGCTGGAGAAACCATGGAGGGAGAATTATAGAGTGGTTTTGGAGCTAAAGACTGAAGATTCGGGTTGTCAGGCCTTAAGAGTGAACTCTTGTGTGAGTTGCATTGTAACAAAAAGTGATTGTTGTTTCTTTCCTGGTAGTTTTCCTAGTAGCGAGTTCCCTTGAGTTCCCAGTAGTGATATTTATAGTTACTTGTGCCAAAGAGACCTTGATAAATGAATGGGACACTTGATGGACTGAGAGCAATGTTGGGCAGGTCAAGGGGAAGAGAGCTAGTGGAAATCATGATAGTTGTAGGAGAATGCCAATGGGTTGTGGAATGTCTGAGTTGTGAGTGGATAGTGAGAGACACCCATTTCTTGTGGATTCCTAGCCCTAGATTGAGGGTGAATTCCTATTTATATTTGGAACAACTAGTCTATGGTTGGGTGGAATGTCTGTCCCAAACAGCTGGTTGCACAATTGTTTTAAAAATATAAGTGTTTATCTATTTTCTGAGTTAATTTATGAGTTTAACTACTGTGCATTTTACTTTGTGAATGAAAATGATTTATATTCTTTTGTAGATAAGTTTATTTGTTGTATTCATTTTTGTTTCATCATGTTGTAGCTACATATAGTTATGGGTATCTAAAAATGGTTAAATTTGTGTATAATTCGTAGCCGGTAAGCTACATGAATTTAATTAGTAGAAAAATTTTGAATTTATGTGTATTTCTGCAAGCAATATTCCTCAGTTAAGTTGGGGAATCTTACAGATTGGTATCTAAGCCACAGGTTCAACATCGAGCATGTACAGGCTAGAAAAAGCACACATAAGTTGGAATTGTAGATTTAAAGTTTAGAGGATGTCTGCAATGTGTTTGTCAAAATTTTCCGGTAAAACATTTGAGGAAATTGCATGCAATTTTGGGAAATTTGAGCTTAAGGGTCAAAACCCTCAATTTTACCTTCTATTTGAACATTTTCAAGCCTAGAATGGGATGAATTTGGGATTTGCAGAGCAACTATGGTGAGATTGGGTGAAAATGGGAAAAAGCCCCAATTTATACAGTGAAATTCATTGAGAAATCGACATAAGAGTATTGTATTTTGGGTGTAGAGGTCAAATTGACATGCATAGGGATGAAATTGGCCATAGGACGTGAATTAAAGAACTTCCATGGCGACTGAGAAATAAATTTTGAATTTACGCATTCTTGAAAAAATTGAAATTTTGAAAACTTTGTGTAATTTTCCATATATGATGTCAGGAATGACGTGGAGGCCATATGCCAAGTGACATGGATTTCCATGGTGGAAGGGTGGCAAGAAATAGTGTCAAGGTTAGGGTTCTATAGCGCATGGTGGTGGGATCGATATATGATGTAGGTGCAATGTGGACAAGGCGGTGAGGCCCGATACCATTGGTGATATCACATGTTAGGGTGAGCAATTTTGAACAATTTGTTGGGAATGAGAAACCAAAGAGGGAACAACATGTATCCCTTATGATTTTTTCCATAATGTCGAGGGATACAAAAATTATAGAGAGGGCCACTGGCCAATTATCTGTCGATTTTCCAGAAAATGCAAATTACATGTTTTTGAAGAGCAGGGCCAACATTAGTGGGAAAAGCACAATTACTGCTAAGAATTTTACGATGTCAGAAAATAAGACATGAATATATTGTGCAAAGTGATTGGTCGGATTCTAGGAAGTATGTTGTGGAGGTGCCAAAAAAGGGAAAAATCCACCATTTTGGGCTACGTTTAGGGGATTTTTGGGATTTTCAGAGGAGGAAAAGGGTCCCCAGATGGAAAATATGGAAAATTTTATTTACTCAACATTTTTTACACTCATTAATCTAGAAAACTTTGGTTTAGTGAAGTTTTTCCAGAAGTGCACAGTTTGGGAGATAGCCAGTTTGGCTAAAAATTCTAATTCTGGAAAAAGGACCTCTGAAAAAGGACAAAGTTGTCATTTCCATATTGCTGCATTTTTTGTCTGGAGTATCGGTTTGACAATATGAAAATTGATATGAATTCATTGTTAAAATTATTATTTCTGTATCATACAAAAATTTCCTTGGTTCCTAATTGATTTACCTCTGTAGGTGGCCAAAGTTGGTGTTTGAGATTATTTGCATTTGGGAAAAGGTGCACAAGAGGGGTAAAGTGGAAATATTTAATTGGCCACAACTTTCAACTCATAACTCATATTTGGGAAAACGAATATTCATTGGAAAGGTGTTGAGGAGGAGAATCCATATAGAAATACATAAAATTGGTTAGAGTAGAAAATTTTACAGTCAACTCAGAAGAAAAATGACTGGTGGCCATTAAAGAGAAAAAAATGTATGCATTCTTTTTCGAGAACTATGTAGGTATATATATTTTTCTAACATAAATTTTATTTCATGGATATTTTCTTGCATAATTTATAGCTACAATAGGGAAGTTTAGTTTGTGAATGAGAACCACATTCATAAAAGATGCCCAGGGATCCTACAACCATGAGGAGGAGATCAAAGGTCTACATGTTAGCATGGGAAATGTTGAGACATAGTCTAATGGAAGAATATGAAAGTAAGAGCCTGTAACTATGAGAAGTGTGCATAGGAAGGTGCATATCTATAGGGAAGATAATGAGAATATTATGAAAACTCAAGAGGAGATACTACAAATTATGAATATGCTACATAGGAAAGCTAATAAAGACTCTAGCACAAAGAAAGTGGATAGTGCTAGACATGCGAAAACATCCATATCTCATAGAAAAAGGGATGAGCATGGGAATGATAGAAAGTCAAGGAGAATGAGTAGGAACCATCATTCCCTAGAGTAATCCACTAGGAGATCTCATGCAAGTTTAGGGCCAAGGAGCATCTCAAGTGTGTCTCCTGGCAGGAGGAAGAGGAGAAGGCCTGAGGCAGACATCTTGCAAGGTGAACTTAGGAAAATCGACCCACCGAATTTCAATGGTGAGTAGAGGAAGAGAGAAGGGGCCTAGGCTTGGCTATTGGAAATGAAGAAATATTTCCAACTACATGACTATCCCTTAAGGGTAGAAATACGAATTTCAACCTACCACTTGCAATGAAAATAATTCATATGGTGGGATCACCTTAAGCAAGACAAACACCTTGATGAGAAGAAGGTCTGATGGAGGAAGGTAAAAGGATATTTCTAGGAGAAATATTTTTCAGAGCATTACTATGAAAGAAATATGAAAGAGTTCTTTGAACTCAAATTGGGAAGCATGATAATGGATGAATATGATAAGAGGTTCTTTGATTTGCTAAAGTATGAGGGCTTCATAAAGGATGAGAATGTAAAAATCCAAAGGTTTCTCAGTGGTTTTCCTTCCTTCTATACTGACACGATACACCATGAGAACCCCATGACTTTGGAGGATACTATAAGAAGAGAAAATCATCTTTATCAACAAAGAAGAGGGAGGCTAGTCTTCCAAAATGCTTGGAATGACAAGATGAAAGGAAAGAGTGGTCAAAGGAAAAAAGGTTTTAAGCCACCCTTTTTTCAGGAACAACTCACAAGCGAATCAACAAGGACATTCAACCCAAAATGAGCCTAGGATATCAGATTCATTTGGGACAATTCCAAGGCAACAACTTGTACAATGTTGGGGATGTGAGGGAAAACACTTGTATAGGGACTGCCCTAACAAAGGAGAAAGAATGAGAACTTTCCACAACATACATGAGGTTGAAATAATGGAGGAAATAGTAGGAATCATTCTAAGGATTTATGCATCCTTGACAACAGGCAAGTAAAATTGAAGTGGAAGGTAAGATTGATAACCAACCCATAACAATTTTAATTGATTATGGAGCTACTCGTAGTTACAAAATATCTAACATTTTTGAAAGATTTCACTTACAAAGGAGAAAGCATAAGAAATATCGGTTATTTCAATTAGCCACAGGGGCCAAGAGGAAAATTAATGAGATGGTTGAATATTTCCTAATAGTCATGAATGGACTCATCACAAAGGTAGATGTGAACATCATACCATTAGGTTCATATGATTGTATAATTGACATGGATTGGCTGGAAAAACACCATGTTGTCCTAGATTGTTACAACAAAACAATCACTTGTCTTAATGAGGAAGAACAACAAGGAAACATTCAAGGCATTCAAATAGCTATAGCTATTAGAGAAATTTCAGCCATGCAGCTGAAAAATAGTTTCAAGAAGGGATTTAAATTTTTTTGCAACCCATATGGAAGAGGAATCCAAAGCTAAAGTGGAAAGTATTGAATATTATCCAATCTTGAGGGATTTTGAACATGTTTTTGGGGAAATCCTAGGATTAACACCAAAGGGAGACATTGATTTCTTTATTGATTTAGTGTGTGCAGTTTCCCTAGTGTCCAAGAAACCTTACCGAATGGGCACAATGGAATTGAAGGAGTTGCAGAAGCAACTTGAAGAAATTTTGAAGAAGGTTATATACGCCGAAGTGTGTCACCTTGGGGAGCCCCGATTTTTTTTGTGAAGAAGAAAGATGGAACCTTAAGACTAGGTATTGATTTTAGATAACTGAATAAGGTCACTACAAAGAATAAATATCATTTTCCAAGGATTGATTATTTATTTGATTAGCTGAAAGGTGTAATAACATTTTCCAAGATCGACTTGAGATCATGTTATCATCAAGTGAGGATAAAACAAGAAGATATCAACAAGAGAATGTTTAGAATGAGATATGGGCATTATGAATTAATGGTAGTGCCATTTGAGCTATCGAATGCCCCAACTATTTTCATGTTCCCGATGAGTGGAGTGTTCATGGGATAGTTAGACAAGTTTGTGATTATGTTCCTGGATGATATAATCATCTACTCAAAGACATAAGAAGAACATGAACAACATTTAAGGATGGTGCTGCAAGTTTTGAGAGAGAAAAAATTGTACGACAAACCAAGTAAGTGTATCTTTTATCAAAAGAAGATTCACTACTTGGGGTATATTATTTCAACAGGTGGGATAACAGTTAATACCGATAATATAGAGGCTATTAGAGGGAATTAGAAACATTATTATCATTTCCTATAACATTACTATCATTGGTTTCTTTGTGCTTATCTTATTCCTCATTAATCTATGCTTGGTTTTTCCATTAGTACCTATTATATTCTTGCATGATAGAACTTTAATTATTGATTGGGGTAGGGTTGGGAGGGAACTTATCTGTAATGAGGCCATATTTCCATGAGTTAACTAATTTCTCTCCAATTTCCCAAAGCAACTATCAATTTTTCTTTCTCCAATGCTTATTTTCCTCCTTGGGGGGTTCTTAGGGTCCTTAAACTTAGAAGTCGAGACTCCCAAGGATAACGAGGAGGTTTTTATTGAATGCATTGATTTCCTAGCTATTGATTTCGCCAAGGATTATTTTAAGAGGTGTAGCTATTGAACTGGCATAGAGAAGGGTTCTTGTCTACTACAGGATTCTACTACGTGCTATAGATCCATATCCCCCAAATCCATGTTGTCCCCACCATTTTATTCCATAAATTCATCTTGATTTTCTCTTGGATGGCTTGCCATGTTTTCTATAGCCCCTGATTATGTTTTTTCTTCTCTTCCCCCATGCTCCTTCCTTAGGATCTCTAGGTTTATGGATGAATATGCCCGAGGTATGGTATGCGGTTGATTCTTGTCCAGACTCACATTTTTGTTTGATTTGTCACTCTGTGATAAAATAATAAAGCTATTTCTAGTTGATTCATCTTTAGGTGGTTTTGAAGAGGGGGGATTTATTCCCGATCTACACATTATTGGACACAATGGTGAAATGTTTTGGATCCTTAGCTACTTTTGATTTAATGAACCCAAGGATTTTTTTCAGAGGGAATTCCTTGAACAAATTCCCATGCTCATAGAATTTGTGACACCTAAAGGGGATGTGCTCATAAGACATAGTCTGGATCCATTATGTATCTTAGTAGATCAAGCATATAGACTCCAAAATCGGCTCAGAGACATTCATGTATACCCTATTTGGTCACCTCTGAGGTTTTTACAAAGGTACCGAAGGTATTTCCTATGCCCTCGAGGGTTTCCTTGAACCAAAACTCTTGAGGTAGTTAATAAATCCTAATCCAAACTGGGGCACAGGTAAGATCCTCCTTATTTGGGCTGAATGTTTCTGTCCAGAACTTGAGATAAAGACCCACATAGTTAAAAACGTAGGTCCTTCAAAGACTCTATTGTGATATTCCAGGTTGGTGAAGATGGATGTAAAAATGCCCTTCAATCCCAACATCAGTTCCACATTCCCCTTTGGTTTCTATTGGGTGTTGATCCACTAGATCAATGCCTTTTCTGAAGGCCACAACCCCATAAATTTACTGATTACTACATGATATTGCATCTGTTGAATGTATTGACTAATTATTACAAAAGTGACCTTGTATGTTGGTGTTTTTTTATTTTTCGGTATGCAATGGCATGATCTGGATACATGTTCCCTTACTGTTGGTTTTTAATCCTTCCTTTCCATGCCACTGTGCCACGTGAGATTCCCTTCCCCTCTCGTTCCAGTGTTGTCCCCCTCTTGCATTTCATCCTTGGTAGTAGTACCATCGTTAGATAGCACATGACTTGAGTTGCTCCTTAGAGCATCACTATAGGAGGGATTCGATCCCCCTCCCATTGGGTCGACCATGTCATCTCTCAAAACCCCCAAAGCCCTTAAAGCAAGCTATAGAAACCCTAATCAAAAGATTGTTTTAAACAATATATTGATTATACCTCTATTCATTGTAATAAAGTAAATCATCCATATGTAAGTCATTACAATGTAACGTTTTACAACATTGGAGACTACACTAAAATAATAAACTCATTTATTATATGTGAAAATAGAGCCCTACATCACACATATTGGGACAACAGAAAAGACCACAATATCAATATTTCAATCAATAATTGTTGCAAAAATTGATATCCCATTGCCATATAAATTAGGACAATATGTTTTCTATAAACAAAATCTTTAATTTCTATAGAGAAACATTCAAAAATATCGAACTTGTAAAATTCAATTATTGCATCGAGAGGCGCTTTATAGCCCAATATGGGGGATAATGTGTCACATGATGTTATATTTAGTGTGATGTTAGATTTAAAAAAAAAAAAAAATTGGCTCAATTATAAAAGTTGGCTCAAATAATAAAAAAAAAAAATCGCCCACACTATTATATCACACACAAATAATCAAATTCAATCAATAAATTCAAGATCAAGAAGATCATACTGAGAAAATTGCAAATAACATACTGAAGAAATTGAGAACAACCACAAGTAACCAAGTGAGCATATCAACACATGAGTGAAAGATTTAATGTATGCTAAGATATTAGATTGAATTTTAAGTATTGCTTTCAAATTCTATTGTTTTCTTATATTTAACATTATTTAAATATAATACTATAAACTCTAACATCCTTAACATTATGTATATATAATTCATGCTTAAGGAAACCCCCTAAATTTGTTTATATATGAATAAGATTACAAATTCCATATACCATTTTCTATCATCAGAATACAAATGTGGTGAACAATATTTTTTAATACTTAACTATATGCATGCATACTACAATAACGAATTTTCATGAATAATTTCTTACACACTATTAAAATTCCTTATCTAAAAAGGTTAGATAAAAATACCCAATATCTAACCTTGAATGCATTGATATACACTATCGCATTCCAAGTTGAGGTGTTGACAAATCAATAATAATAAAAAAGAAACCCAACTACATTTACCTCACCATTAGCATAAGCTCTCAAACAAAATAATCCATTCCAATATACATTAAGCTAATTCTTATAATTATATTCAGAGCATTAGATGAACCATATCAAGACTAGAAGCAATTGCATTTATATATTCACATTTAAAAAAATTTATGAGTTCATACATGTAAATAAAAACGTCTTAGCCATCTAATATAATTTCTCTGTAGGGTGTTTTTTATAATTATATCCATCACACTATTCTTAGAAAATTATTTTTAAGCATTGTCAATTTTTCAAATCGTGTTTAATTATCTCAATTGTAGGGTTAACTAATAAATAATAATGCCGCCATAAACAGAGTATAGTTTTTTTATTTGGTGCATTATATAATAGATAATATATATTAATACCTTACACTTTATGGAAAAGATTAACAAACTAGCATAGATTGAATTTCTAGGTATTGCTTTCAGGAAATTTAATAGTGTATAAGAAATTATTCATGAAAATTATTTGTTTAAGCATGCGTGCATATAGTTAAGCATACAAAATTGTTGTTCACCATGTTTGTAATCTTATGATAGCGAATGGTAGTTCAAAATACCCAATATCTAACATTGAATGCAGAGATATATAGTATCGGTTTTCAAGTCCAGGTATTGACAAATCAATTAAAAAAAGAAAAGAAATCCAACTACATTTACAACATTATAGTATTAATAATAAATATTATTATAAATATTTTAAAATATATTATTATATTATTAAAATTATTATAGAAAATAATTAAATTTATTTTAATTTAGAATTGATTAAATTAGCATAGATCTAACTTAACCTCAGAGCTATCAAGCGTGGAGAGGGATAAAATCTCTTGAGGTGCAAAACCTTTTTAGAGTGCAAAAATGGAGGAAAGGTTAAAGGTTTTCACCTTGAGAGATTTGATCCCTCTTGGTTCTTGATATATCCAAGGATAAGATGGATATATGATGGTACTTATCTCCATTCATCACTCAAACTATTGTCATTGATTGAGCTACTTGCATGCCTCATTTCTTCATCACTTGTAAGGGATATTCTACTTGGGTTATTTGCAATGCACTATTTATTAGTTTGGTTTTGTTCCACCTCTTCATGTTCCATCTATAAACATAGATATACAGTGTAATGAATATATCTACATTTATAGTATAATATATATGATTATGTAAATCGAAAAATGTACCTTAGTACTGGGTGATTCATAAACAATATGCATTCTTTCAAATCCATTGCTCATGCCTTATCTCAACATATCTTCCGATGGATCCACTCCATACTTTGTTTCCTACAAGTTTTATATGCCATAACAAAGAATATATATAATTAAAGGTTTATTTTTGTTCTATAATTAATTGTAAAATAAGGGAAGTAAAACAACATAGCTCCTTAGAAATTTTTTGATCAATCCTTGATACTCCAACATATAATGATAGCCCATATGTAATCCAATGTCAATCAAATGATCACACAAATCTTCTTTATACATTAGCACTTGGTAGAAAACATCCACATATGATTGTAAATTAATTAAAATATGAACATTACAATAAATATGAAATGTTAAGTAAGGATAAGGAAAGTACTCACAAAATTTGTGATAAACCATTTCCTTCCTCATCATCCTATCTTATATGTTGAATGGGTTCCATTTTGTTTTCTTTCCCACAATAACAAAAAAATTGAAAATTGTATTTCATGCAATAATTAAAGTACATGATTACACATAAAAATAATTAATGATTACACACGTTTGATACACCATTTTGTTGGGATAACTCCTCTTGTGATTCAATTATTATTATTTCTTTGACAATCTCTTTGTTCACTATTTTTGGACATCCCTACCAACATGTTTCAGATATCGTCTCGACTGTTGAGGTTATTTTTCTTAATCCTCTTGAAAAATGGAAGCATAACAAAAAATCAGTTAATATTTATATGAAAGTAAATATAGAAAAAATATAAATTTGGTATATTTTTGGCCTAGTGTACACATATTATAGAAAAACATGTTGAGAAATAATACTTTTTAAATGATTCTTTTTGTTATTGTACATATTTTCTATTGCAAGTGACATGGGTCTTATTGATCATTGCTCTAGAAATGATTGTTCTATTTTAAATACAACTTGATTCTTTCAATCATTGGATTGATTTTTGTACTATAAGTGAAACGAATAACTATACAATTTTCCCACTATATCCCCCATAGTTTTATAAAAGTCCCCCCCCACCCCCCCCATCATTAACTTCAAACACAATTCTAGATGAACCGAGAACCAATTCATTGTCATTTGCATCGTGGTTTTTTATTCTTAGGAGGGGATTTTATTCCCTTGTTGTTGGTCCCTACACAACCTATAACATCTGAAAAATCAAATGTTTGAAATTTGTTATCCATTATGGTTAAGAAGTACATTATTAGTAAAAATGTAAAGAAAAACTTCATTTTCATCACCTTTTGATGCACCTAATTCCCTAGTTTGCAACATTTACATAAATCTTGATGCTCTTTTCCACTTAGATTATGAACAATCGTATTGAGTTTTTCAATTTTTTCTATGCATGACAAAGGTTAACTAGTACACATCATTTAAACATATAGAAAATTCAAATACACACACACACACATTAAGTTAAAATTTTGTTACCTTATATTCCTTGAAGAAAAAACAATACAGAGTCTTTGTCTTGATACCATACCTACCAACATGGGAAACCAATTTGGCACAAGAGTTTGAGATTCAAAAAAAGTGTCTGGATGATCAAAATTTGAAATGTTCCCATATAGTGTATTGTCTATGAACTGAAACAAACTAAAAAAGGAAGAAAATAGAAACTAATCTAAATGGGAAATTCATGAAACATAATGGAGAGGTCATCATTCTACATGTGCATTCTCAGTACCATGGTGCTGAGAAGGATTCAACCACATCAGAACAATTACACTCTATTGTGAGCCGGAAAGATGGTCATATAGTTATCCAATATGAATCTCCGTCTGCTCTTGAAGATATTTTAGCTTTGGCATGTCCCTTCAGAGATCAAATATGAGCTGCAACTGGTCTTCGAAAAGGTGAATGAGCCACTCTTTCATTCTCTGTATGGAGGGGCTTTCACTTTTCTACAGATTATTTCCATGTTCTCTGCCTTTGTGGCCCTCCGCATTGAGTTATATTCATCTCATTCTCATAATGGGTCCTCCGGGGAGTGTCCTCATGAATTTGAGGAATTTCTTCCTCGACAATTGCAAAGCCCCATCTTTCCTCCTCGGGTTGAATCCTAGAAGAATTCCCTTCTTCCTGCTGATAAGCCATGGAATGATGCACTGAATCAGAGCTACACAAGGAGGGAGACAAGTGGTGTCACCTATTGTAAACACTTTGAATAGTTCCACTGTTGCACTTCGACCTAGGATGCTTATGAGGCATGGTTCCAATTGACCAAATATGGAATGAAGAGGAGCGGTGGTTTGGAGATAGAAGGGACCAAGAACCACACAACAAAGAATAGATGTGGCTTCTTGTTGATTGCAAAGTTTGGAATGGATGGAAGAGCCTCGTGCAAGCCTTTGTAATGAAAAATCTACCCATATTCTAGAGCATTGAAAACATCCATAACTGCTGCATTAATCTCACATGAACTAGTAGTACAAGATCCAAGGATTTGGGTCATCACCATACTAAAGAAATTGAAGGTATGCAAGGAATGTCTTGCCAAGGAGTAAAGAGCCTTGATAGCCACCACACTTGGGAAGTACGCACAATACGAGGTGGCAACTTATATATTTTTCTAGCGTATCTTAATGTATGCATAGTTAACACCCCATCCGGGGGAAAACCTTCTATTTGAGTGATCTCAATACATTCGTGAAGAAGGGGAGGAGTTGGAATTTGGTTTATTATGAAAGAAATATCCCACTTGAGACAATCTACCCCCACATTGGACAATTTATCTACAATCTTATTATCCTCTCACCGAACATGAGAAAGGATATAGACCAAGTGGGGTAACAACTGAGATTGAAGGAGTTCAATTTGTCTTAACAATCTCTAGCTAGGTGAGATCTTCATAGGATCAGAGCCATTCAAGAGCTTCGAAAACATGGTGATTATGATATGGAAGTCCCCTTCCACTATGATATTGCAATATCCTAGATGGGAGGCCTTTTGAATCCCTTTGAGAAGACCCCATAACTCAACAAAGTTTTTGGTATCATGGTCCATACTACTAGCAAGGATTCTACAGATATTTCCCCTTTCATCTCTGAAAACCACACCAAATCCCGCAGAATGGGGTTCCATTTCGAGGCTCCATCAAATTTATATTTATAAATCCCGTGGGAGGTATTTTCCATAAATCTAGGCTGGAGGAAGAGGGAGAGAGAGAAGGGTTGGAATTGATTAACCTGTTGAGATTGAGTTTCCAGTAAGAGAGAATGAGTTGCTCCTGTGGATCGCAAGTTAGGTCCTCTAATGACCATTGCTGAGATTTGATTGATTCTTGAATGTTATCTTTGATCTTTGACCAAATGAGTCGTTTAAGGGAATGCTTTGAGTGGAATATCCTCCTATTTCACTCCTTCCAAAGTTGTTAGACTACAAATCCTGGAAGAAGCTGCCAGATGCTTTTCAGGACAATTTTTTTGAAAGCTATGGGATACCATCATTCAATAATAGAAGATACATTGTATTGATTTCTATCTATTATCATCATAGTTTTGGAAGCTTGATCCCAGATATTTGAGCTGAAAGAGAAGTGATTGAGAAGATGATATGCAGATTCTTCATGCTATGAATACAAAGGACAAATCGAAGGGCCAATAAAGCCTAGTTTTCTCAGGTTATCCCAAGGAAAGGTATGATTAAGAATGAAAATCCAGAGAAAAATGTCGACTTTCAGCCACAGATTTGATTTCCAAATGATGTGCCATTTCGTTCTCTAGGCTAAATATGGAACTAAGATTTGATGGAATATGCTTCTTTTATGGAGAAAATTCCTTTTGGGGAGTGCCCCCATCAGAGAATATTACATCCATGTTGGATGTAGACCTTCCTAAGTGCCTCCTCATCTCGCCATGAGTGTAAATCACATTGTTCAAGGATTTGAAGGTCCTCATGACTAATATTCCATTCTCACCAATTTTTTGAGCTCACCAATGCTTTCCAGAGATCTGCAACTTGGATATTTTCATTATTCGACATGAAGGTATGAACAATCTACATTGAATCCTTTTGTAGGAGGAGTTGCATTTGCTACCAAGATTTTGACTAGAAGAGAGCATTGTGACCACCCTGTAGTTCCCAAAAGGCATGCTCTTGAACAAGACTTTGATTTTTCCAGGAAACATTCCAGATTGCGGATTCATTGATTTGGTCATTCCATCTTATTAAATTAGCTTCCTCTATATTCATTGTATATTTTCTTCACCAAAATCGAGCCTAGAGGTCCTCTGGGTGATTTATCCACCACCACCACCGGGTTTTTTCTCCCATTCCTTCATTGATTGTAAATAGATCCCATAGACCAAGGCCTCCTTCAAGCTTTGGTTTATAAATTTTGTCCTAGCCGACTAGGGCCCATTTTTTACTTTCATTGTTTCCATGCCACAAACATTTTCTTTATATTCTGCGAATCATTTTTAGGATAGATTTTGGGGCATCTAAGGTCGAGAAGATATAGATTGGAATGGCCTGAAGTAATGATTTTATGAGCAAAATATGCCCAAATAGGTTGTAGGAACAAAATGTCTAGGAATTGAGTTTCTTGTTCAAAGCGTTGATGAGGGATTCCAAGGAGTTGTTGCAGAGGCTATTGTCAATCGGAGGAACACCCAGGTATTTGTATGAAAGAGAGTTCCTAGAGAAACCAAGGAGGAAAGTGATGTAAGTTTGGATGGCCATGGGGGTATTAAATAAAAATATTTGTTGTTTCTTAGTACTGATGGAAGATCCTAAGGCCTCACTAAAATCTCTAAGAATGTTGCTAATTTTCTAGGCTTCTCTAGATGTTGGGGATATCATCATCATGGTGTTGTCCAAAAAATGAATATGAAAATATATGGGACAAATGTTGTGCAAAGGTAATCCTTGGAGAGAGCCATCATCAATGGAATATTTTGTATAACATCTCAATCCCTCAGCCATGATGATGAAAAGGAAGGGGGAAAGAGGATCACCTTGCCTAATGCCTCTAGTTGGAGAAAAGGTTTTGGAAGGAACGCCATTCACTAATATGGAGACGAAGGATGAGGAATTAAGGTTGAGGACCCATTTAATCCATTCATCATTGAATCCAAAAGCTACAATAAGAGAGTGCATATATTACCAGCTGAGTTTGTTGAAGGATTTATAAATATCTAGCTTGATGATCATTTCGGGAGTTTGGGAGGATTTTAGGGAGTGGATTACTTCATGTGCTAGGATGATGCTGTCTAGAATTTGGTGACCTTCAACATATCATAATTGCTATTTAGAAATAATGAATGGAATAAGAGGTTTGATAAAAAAAAGGGTCATTACCTTGATTATAATCTTGTAGATGACATTGCAAAGGGATATTGGTCAAAATTGTTTAGGGTGAGTAGCTCCCTCCTCCTTGGGGATGAGAGTGAGTAATTTTGCATTGAGATATGGAAGGACTTCATGAGAGAGGCGTTAATCCTCAACCAATTTCCATACTTCTTCATGGATCATTGGCTTGTAGTAGTAAAAAAAATCCACTATGAAACCATTCAAGATAGGAGATTTACTTTTTGGCATATCCTTGATCACTTGTTCCACCTCTTTAATTGAGATTGGTCAGAGTAGAGCTTCATTTTGTTCTTCAATTATTAGGGGAGGAATATGATGATTTATTTTGTGAATGGTCATGGAGCGGTCAGGACATGGTTCAATTAGAAGGTCCTTGTAATAATTGACGATTTCGTGTTCCAGTCCATCATGGTCCATTATGTCTTGTCCCTGATCATTTTCCAGCCATCCAATTCTATTGTTGATCATTCTTTGGATCATGAATTTGTGATTTTTTTTTGAATTTTTCTCTCCTTTCAGCCATTGAACTCTAAATTTTTGGAGACGAGGAATTTCCTCCTGTGCAAGTCGTTCTTCAAGTTGTTTCTTTAAGATTTGTTCCTCTACTTGAAGAGATTATGTACCACCTCAGATTATCATCTGTATTTGAATCTCTTCCATGCACTGCTCCAATGATTTTTGGGCTTGAAAGATATTACCGAAGACATTTTTATTCCAATATTTGATTCTTTTATTGAAATTTTTATGTTTTGCTAGAATTTGTACATCAATGTACAATGTGTTACTCTCGCCTAATCCCACCAGATAGGAGCATTTTTTTGGAAATCGGAGTTGGAAAGCCATAAATTTTATAAATTGAATGGTTTATCGCGCGGGGAACATGAAATGTCCATCCATAATTGTATCGACTAATGGTTATATCTAGAGCAAGGGAGGATGCTCACTTCCAAGAGGGTACCTTCCAACATTAGGGATTCTAAAATAAGGAATCTATCTAGCTTTCAGGAAACCCGATGAGAAATAGATCGTCGATTTGACCAAGTGTAAATGTCATTGATGGTGTTTAAATAAACCAAATGTAGGTCATCAATTACCCGTTCAAAACCAATGTTGTCATTGTCCAACCTTCTGATTTCTCCACGCTTTTATTCAAGAGAGAGTATCATATTGAAGTTACCCCCTAGTATCCAATGTATGTTCTCGACAATCTCACTTAGGTCACGTAGAATTTTGAGGAAGGATTCCTTCTCATACGTAAATTGTGGCCCATAGACATTTGTGATTATTCCCTTCTTATTTGATCTAATCGCTTTGTAATGTGTTGTGATGGACCATCTAGTAGAGAAGAAATTTTCCATTATGGTCGTGGAAGGATACTAGAAGATTGAAATATCGCCAACTGCTCCTCTGGAGTGATTGTAAACAAAGTTATTGTGCCTCCAGCACTGGGAAATAGGGTTTTATGCTATTTCTTGGGTACATTTCATCTCCTAAAGGAGTAGTATATTTTGATTTTCAACAATGATTGTATTTCAGAGAACCTATTGTTTGGTTATTTCATTTAGGCCTCTAACATTCCATTAAAAGACATTCATGAGGACGGTGGAATGGGAGAGAGAAATAAGCCCTCTGTAAGATTATGAATCTGACCAGAGTTAATCATGAAAGAACCTACCTCACGAATGAGTTGTTGCACATATTTTCTTCCTCTTCTTTTGCTTTCCTTTGATTATTTAGGAATCTCCTTCCTTGGATCTTGATGAATGCCTAAATTTCCTTCTAACCTCGAGGTCGCACCAACAGTGTAATTCAAATAGAATTTATGGAATTTACGTAATGGTTCCAAGGGAATGGATTGAAACTCTTGATTATGATAGGCCTCCTCAGTATTATCTAGATCAATATTCGCTAATTCCTTTTCATATAGTACCATTGTTTTGTCCCCTCCATCTTCTGTGAGCTATTCTTCATCAAGTAGGATTGGGGAAGAATCAGGGTAAATATGTTCTAGGATGGGTTTTGGATTCACTTTTCCCTTTCCACGAGTGATTTCAGTGTTTACATAGTCATGTAGATCTTCTACATCTTGGGAATCC
>ML820301.1:204523-253962 GCA_009831015.1 Picea engelmannii
TTTTTTTATTTTTCGGTATGCAATGGCATGATCTGGATACATGTTCCCTTACTGTTGGTTTTTAATCCTTCCTTTCCATGCCACTGTGCCACGTGAGATTCCCTTCCCCTCTCGTTCCAGTGTTGTCCCCCTCTTGCATTTCATCCTTGGTAGTAGTACCATCGTTAGATAGCACATGACTTGAGTTGCTCCTTAGAGCATCACTATAGGAGGGATTCGATCCCCCTCCCATTGGGTCGACCATGTCATCTCTCAAAACCCCCAAAGCCCTTAAAGCAAGCTATAGAAACCCTAATCAAAAGATTGTTTTAAACAATATATTGATTATACCTCTATTCATTGTAATAAAGTAAATCATCCATATGTAAGTCATTACAATGTAACGTTTTACAACATTGGAGACTACACTAAAATAATAAACTCATTTATTATATGTGAAAATAGAGCCCTACATCACACATATTGGGACAACAGAAAAGACCACAATATCAATATTTCAATCAATAATTGTTGCAAAAATTGATATCCCATTGCCATATAAATTAGGACAATATGTTTTCTATAAACAAAATCTTTAATTTCTATAGAGAAACATTCAAAAATATCGAACTTGTAAAATTCAATTATTGCATCGAGAGGCGCTTTATAGCCCAATATGGGGGATAATGTGTCACATGATGTTATATTTAGTGTGATGTTAGATTTAAAAAAAAAAAAAAATTGGCTCAATTATAAAAGTTGGCTCAAATAATAAAAAAAAAAAATCGCCCACACTATTATATCACACACAAATAATCAAATTCAATCAATAAATTCAAGATCAAGAAGATCATACTGAGAAAATTGCAAATAACATACTGAAGAAATTGAGAACAACCACAAGTAACCAAGTGAGCATATCAACACATGAGTGAAAGATTTAATGTATGCTAAGATATTAGATTGAATTTTAAGTATTGCTTTCAAATTCTATTGTTTTCTTATATTTAACATTATTTAAATATAATACTATAAACTCTAACATCCTTAACATTATGTATATATAATTCATGCTTAAGGAAACCCCCTAAATTTGTTTATATATGAATAAGATTACAAATTCCATATACCATTTTCTATCATCAGAATACAAATGTGGTGAACAATATTTTTTAATACTTAACTATATGCATGCATACTACAATAACGAATTTTCATGAATAATTTCTTACACACTATTAAAATTCCTTATCTAAAAAGGTTAGATAAAAATACCCAATATCTAACCTTGAATGCATTGATATACACTATCGCATTCCAAGTTGAGGTGTTGACAAATCAATAATAATAAAAAAGAAACCCAACTACATTTACCTCACCATTAGCATAAGCTCTCAAACAAAATAATCCATTCCAATATACATTAAGCTAATTCTTATAATTATATTCAGAGCATTAGATGAACCATATCAAGACTAGAAGCAATTGCATTTATATATTCACATTTAAAAAAATTTATGAGTTCATACATGTAAATAAAAACGTCTTAGCCATCTAATATAATTTCTCTGTAGGGTGTTTTTTATAATTATATCCATCACACTATTCTTAGAAAATTATTTTTAAGCATTGTCAATTTTTCAAATCGTGTTTAATTATCTCAATTGTAGGGTTAACTAATAAATAATAATGCCGCCATAAACAGAGTATAGTTTTTTTATTTGGTGCATTATATAATAGATAATATATATTAATACCTTACACTTTATGGAAAAGATTAACAAACTAGCATAGATTGAATTTCTAGGTATTGCTTTCAGGAAATTTAATAGTGTATAAGAAATTATTCATGAAAATTATTTGTTTAAGCATGCGTGCATATAGTTAAGCATACAAAATTGTTGTTCACCATGTTTGTAATCTTATGATAGCGAATGGTAGTTCAAAATACCCAATATCTAACATTGAATGCAGAGATATATAGTATCGGTTTTCAAGTCCAGGTATTGACAAATCAATTAAAAAAAGAAAAGAAATCCAACTACATTTACAACATTATAGTATTAATAATAAATATTATTATAAATATTTTAAAATATATTATTATATTATTAAAATTATTATAGAAAATAATTAAATTTATTTTAATTTAGAATTGATTAAATTAGCATAGATCTAACTTAACCTCAGAGCTATCAAGCGTGGAGAGGGATAAAATCTCTTGAGGTGCAAAACCTTTTTAGAGTGCAAAAATGGAGGAAAGGTTAAAGGTTTTCACCTTGAGAGATTTGATCCCTCTTGGTTCTTGATATATCCAAGGATAAGATGGATATATGATGGTACTTATCTCCATTCATCACTCAAACTATTGTCATTGATTGAGCTACTTGCATGCCTCATTTCTTCATCACTTGTAAGGGATATTCTACTTGGGTTATTTGCAATGCACTATTTATTAGTTTGGTTTTGTTCCACCTCTTCATGTTCCATCTATAAACATAGATATACAGTGTAATGAATATATCTACATTTATAGTATAATATATATGATTATGTAAATCGAAAAATGTACCTTAGTACTGGGTGATTCATAAACAATATGCATTCTTTCAAATCCATTGCTCATGCCTTATCTCAACATATCTTCCGATGGATCCACTCCATACTTTGTTTCCTACAAGTTTTATATGCCATAACAAAGAATATATATAATTAAAGGTTTATTTTTGTTCTATAATTAATTGTAAAATAAGGGAAGTAAAACAACATAGCTCCTTAGAAATTTTTTGATCAATCCTTGATACTCCAACATATAATGATAGCCCATATGTAATCCAATGTCAATCAAATGATCACACAAATCTTCTTTATACATTAGCACTTGGTAGAAAACATCCACATATGATTGTAAATTAATTAAAATATGAACATTACAATAAATATGAAATGTTAAGTAAGGATAAGGAAAGTACTCACAAAATTTGTGATAAACCATTTCCTTCCTCATCATCCTATCTTATATGTTGAATGGGTTCCATTTTGTTTTCTTTCCCACAATAACAAAAAAATTGAAAATTGTATTTCATGCAATAATTAAAGTACATGATTACACATAAAAATAATTAATGATTACACACGTTTGATACACCATTTTGTTGGGATAACTCCTCTTGTGATTCAATTATTATTATTTCTTTGACAATCTCTTTGTTCACTATTTTTGGACATCCCTACCAACATGTTTCAGATATCGTCTCGACTGTTGAGGTTATTTTTCTTAATCCTCTTGAAAAATGGAAGCATAACAAAAAATCAGTTAATATTTATATGAAAGTAAATATAGAAAAAATATAAATTTGGTATATTTTTGGCCTAGTGTACACATATTATAGAAAAACATGTTGAGAAATAATACTTTTTAAATGATTCTTTTTGTTATTGTACATATTTTCTATTGCAAGTGACATGGGTCTTATTGATCATTGCTCTAGAAATGATTGTTCTATTTTAAATACAACTTGATTCTTTCAATCATTGGATTGATTTTTGTACTATAAGTGAAACGAATAACTATACAATTTTCCCACTATATCCCCCATAGTTTTATAAAAGTCCCCCCCCACCCCCCCCATCATTAACTTCAAACACAATTCTAGATGAACCGAGAACCAATTCATTGTCATTTGCATCGTGGTTTTTTATTCTTAGGAGGGGATTTTATTCCCTTGTTGTTGGTCCCTACACAACCTATAACATCTGAAAAATCAAATGTTTGAAATTTGTTATCCATTATGGTTAAGAAGTACATTATTAGTAAAAATGTAAAGAAAAACTTCATTTTCATCACCTTTTGATGCACCTAATTCCCTAGTTTGCAACATTTACATAAATCTTGATGCTCTTTTCCACTTAGATTATGAACAATCGTATTGAGTTTTTCAATTTTTTCTATGCATGACAAAGGTTAACTAGTACACATCATTTAAACATATAGAAAATTCAAATACACACACACACACATTAAGTTAAAATTTTGTTACCTTATATTCCTTGAAGAAAAAACAATACAGAGTCTTTGTCTTGATACCATACCTACCAACATGGGAAACCAATTTGGCACAAGAGTTTGAGATTCAAAAAAAGTGTCTGGATGATCAAAATTTGAAATGTTCCCATATAGTGTATTGTCTATGAACTGAAACAAACTAAAAAAGGAAGAAAATAGAAACTAATCTAAATGGGAAATTCATGAAACATAATGGAGAGGTCATCATTCTACATGTGCATTCTCAGTACCATGGTGCTGAGAAGGATTCAACCACATCAGAACAATTACACTCTATTGTGAGCCGGAAAGATGGTCATATAGTTATCCAATATGAATCTCCGTCTGCTCTTGAAGATATTTTAGCTTTGGCATGTCCCTTCAGAGATCAAATATGAGCTGCAACTGGTCTTCGAAAAGGTGAATGAGCCACTCTTTCATTCTCTGTATGGAGGGGCTTTCACTTTTCTACAGATTATTTCCATGTTCTCTGCCTTTGTGGCCCTCCGCATTGAGTTATATTCATCTCATTCTCATAATGGGTCCTCCGGGGAGTGTCCTCATGAATTTGAGGAATTTCTTCCTCGACAATTGCAAAGCCCCATCTTTCCTCCTCGGGTTGAATCCTAGAAGAATTCCCTTCTTCCTGCTGATAAGCCATGGAATGATGCACTGAATCAGAGCTACACAAGGAGGGAGACAAGTGGTGTCACCTATTGTAAACACTTTGAATAGTTCCACTGTTGCACTTCGACCTAGGATGCTTATGAGGCATGGTTCCAATTGACCAAATATGGAATGAAGAGGAGCGGTGGTTTGGAGATAGAAGGGACCAAGAACCACACAACAAAGAATAGATGTGGCTTCTTGTTGATTGCAAAGTTTGGAATGGATGGAAGAGCCTCGTGCAAGCCTTTGTAATGAAAAATCTACCCATATTCTAGAGCATTGAAAACATCCATAACTGCTGCATTAATCTCACATGAACTAGTAGTACAAGATCCAAGGATTTGGGTCATCACCATACTAAAGAAATTGAAGGTATGCAAGGAATGTCTTGCCAAGGAGTAAAGAGCCTTGATAGCCACCACACTTGGGAAGTACGCACAATACGAGGTGGCAACTTATATATTTTTCTAGCGTATCTTAATGTATGCATAGTTAACACCCCATCCGGGGGAAAACCTTCTATTTGAGTGATCTCAATACATTCGTGAAGAAGGGGAGGAGTTGGAATTTGGTTTATTATGAAAGAAATATCCCACTTGAGACAATCTACCCCCACATTGGACAATTTATCTACAATCTTATTATCCTCTCACCGAACATGAGAAAGGATATAGACCAAGTGGGGTAACAACTGAGATTGAAGGAGTTCAATTTGTCTTAACAATCTCTAGCTAGGTGAGATCTTCATAGGATCAGAGCCATTCAAGAGCTTCGAAAACATGGTGATTATGATATGGAAGTCCCCTTCCACTATGATATTGCAATATCCTAGATGGGAGGCCTTTTGAATCCCTTTGAGAAGACCCCATAACTCAACAAAGTTTTTGGTATCATGGTCCATACTACTAGCAAGGATTCTACAGATATTTCCCCTTTCATCTCTGAAAACCACACCAAATCCCGCAGAATGGGGTTCCATTTCGAGGCTCCATCAAATTTATATTTATAAATCCCGTGGGAGGTATTTTCCATAAATCTAGGCTGGAGGAAGAGGGAGAGAGAGAAGGGTTGGAATTGATTAACCTGTTGAGATTGAGTTTCCAGTAAGAGAGAATGAGTTGCTCCTGTGGATCGCAAGTTAGGTCCTCTAATGACCATTGCTGAGATTTGATTGATTCTTGAATGTTATCTTTGATCTTTGACCAAATGAGTCGTTTAAGGGAATGCTTTGAGTGGAATATCCTCCTATTTCACTCCTTCCAAAGTTGTTAGACTACAAATCCTGGAAGAAGCTGCCAGATGCTTTTCAGGACAATTTTTTTGAAAGCTATGGGATACCATCATTCAATAATAGAAGATACATTGTATTGATTTCTATCTATTATCATCATAGTTTTGGAAGCTTGATCCCAGATATTTGAGCTGAAAGAGAAGTGATTGAGAAGATGATATGCAGATTCTTCATGCTATGAATACAAAGGACAAATCGAAGGGCCAATAAAGCCTAGTTTTCTCAGGTTATCCCAAGGAAAGGTATGATTAAGAATGAAAATCCAGAGAAAAATGTCGACTTTCAGCCACAGATTTGATTTCCAAATGATGTGCCATTTCGTTCTCTAGGCTAAATATGGAACTAAGATTTGATGGAATATGCTTCTTTTATGGAGAAAATTCCTTTTGGGGAGTGCCCCCATCAGAGAATATTACATCCATGTTGGATGTAGACCTTCCTAAGTGCCTCCTCATCTCGCCATGAGTGTAAATCACATTGTTCAAGGATTTGAAGGTCCTCATGACTAATATTCCATTCTCACCAATTTTTTGAGCTCACCAATGCTTTCCAGAGATCTGCAACTTGGATATTTTCATTATTCGACATGAAGGTATGAACAATCTACATTGAATCCTTTTGTAGGAGGAGTTGCATTTGCTACCAAGATTTTGACTAGAAGAGAGCATTGTGACCACCCTGTAGTTCCCAAAAGGCATGCTCTTGAACAAGACTTTGATTTTTCCAGGAAACATTCCAGATTGCGGATTCATTGATTTGGTCATTCCATCTTATTAAATTAGCTTCCTCTATATTCATTGTATATTTTCTTCACCAAAATCGAGCCTAGAGGTCCTCTGGGTGATTTATCCACCACCACCACCGGGTTTTTTCTCCCATTCCTTCATTGATTGTAAATAGATCCCATAGACCAAGGCCTCCTTCAAGCTTTGGTTTATAAATTTTGTCCTAGCCGACTAGGGCCCATTTTTTACTTTCATTGTTTCCATGCCACAAACATTTTCTTTATATTCTGCGAATCATTTTTAGGATAGATTTTGGGGCATCTAAGGTCGAGAAGATATAGATTGGAATGGCCTGAAGTAATGATTTTATGAGCAAAATATGCCCAAATAGGTTGTAGGAACAAAATGTCTAGGAATTGAGTTTCTTGTTCAAAGCGTTGATGAGGGATTCCAAGGAGTTGTTGCAGAGGCTATTGTCAATCGGAGGAACACCCAGGTATTTGTATGAAAGAGAGTTCCTAGAGAAACCAAGGAGGAAAGTGATGTAAGTTTGGATGGCCATGGGGGTATTAAATAAAAATATTTGTTGTTTCTTAGTACTGATGGAAGATCCTAAGGCCTCACTAAAATCTCTAAGAATGTTGCTAATTTTCTAGGCTTCTCTAGATGTTGGGGATATCATCATCATGGTGTTGTCCAAAAAATGAATATGAAAATATATGGGACAAATGTTGTGCAAAGGTAATCCTTGGAGAGAGCCATCATCAATGGAATATTTTGTATAACATCTCAATCCCTCAGCCATGATGATGAAAAGGAAGGGGGAAAGAGGATCACCTTGCCTAATGCCTCTAGTTGGAGAAAAGGTTTTGGAAGGAACGCCATTCACTAATATGGAGACGAAGGATGAGGAATTAAGGTTGAGGACCCATTTAATCCATTCATCATTGAATCCAAAAGCTACAATAAGAGAGTGCATATATTACCAGCTGAGTTTGTTGAAGGATTTATAAATATCTAGCTTGATGATCATTTCGGGAGTTTGGGAGGATTTTAGGGAGTGGATTACTTCATGTGCTAGGATGATGCTGTCTAGAATTTGGTGACCTTCAACATATCATAATTGCTATTTAGAAATAATGAATGGAATAAGAGGTTTGATAAAAAAAAGGGTCATTACCTTGATTATAATCTTGTAGATGACATTGCAAAGGGATATTGGTCAAAATTGTTTAGGGTGAGTAGCTCCCTCCTCCTTGGGGATGAGAGTGAGTAATTTTGCATTGAGATATGGAAGGACTTCATGAGAGAGGCGTTAATCCTCAACCAATTTCCATACTTCTTCATGGATCATTGGCTTGTAGTAGTAAAAAAAATCCACTATGAAACCATTCAAGATAGGAGATTTACTTTTTGGCATATCCTTGATCACTTGTTCCACCTCTTTAATTGAGATTGGTCAGAGTAGAGCTTCATTTTGTTCTTCAATTATTAGGGGAGGAATATGATGATTTATTTTGTGAATGGTCATGGAGCGGTCAGGACATGGTTCAATTAGAAGGTCCTTGTAATAATTGACGATTTCGTGTTCCAGTCCATCATGGTCCATTATGTCTTGTCCCTGATCATTTTCCAGCCATCCAATTCTATTGTTGATCATTCTTTGGATCATGAATTTGTGATTTTTTTTTGAATTTTTCTCTCCTTTCAGCCATTGAACTCTAAATTTTTGGAGACGAGGAATTTCCTCCTGTGCAAGTCGTTCTTCAAGTTGTTTCTTTAAGATTTGTTCCTCTACTTGAAGAGATTATGTACCACCTCAGATTATCATCTGTATTTGAATCTCTTCCATGCACTGCTCCAATGATTTTTGGGCTTGAAAGATATTACCGAAGACATTTTTATTCCAATATTTGATTCTTTTATTGAAATTTTTATGTTTTGCTAGAATTTGTACATCAATGTACAATGTGTTACTCTCGCCTAATCCCACCAGATAGGAGCATTTTTTTGGAAATCGGAGTTGGAAAGCCATAAATTTTATAAATTGAATGGTTTATCGCGCGGGGAACATGAAATGTCCATCCATAATTGTATCGACTAATGGTTATATCTAGAGCAAGGGAGGATGCTCACTTCCAAGAGGGTACCTTCCAACATTAGGGATTCTAAAATAAGGAATCTATCTAGCTTTCAGGAAACCCGATGAGAAATAGATCGTCGATTTGACCAAGTGTAAATGTCATTGATGGTGTTTAAATAAACCAAATGTAGGTCATCAATTACCCGTTCAAAACCAATGTTGTCATTGTCCAACCTTCTGATTTCTCCACGCTTTTATTCAAGAGAGAGTATCATATTGAAGTTACCCCCTAGTATCCAATGTATGTTCTCGACAATCTCACTTAGGTCACGTAGAATTTTGAGGAAGGATTCCTTCTCATACGTAAATTGTGGCCCATAGACATTTGTGATTATTCCCTTCTTATTTGATCTAATCGCTTTGTAATGTGTTGTGATGGACCATCTAGTAGAGAAGAAATTTTCCATTATGGTCGTGGAAGGATACTAGAAGATTGAAATATCGCCAACTGCTCCTCTGGAGTGATTGTAAACAAAGTTATTGTGCCTCCAGCACTGGGAAATAGGGTTTTATGCTATTTCTTGGGTACATTTCATCTCCTAAAGGAGTAGTATATTTTGATTTTCAACAATGATTGTATTTCAGAGAACCTATTGTTTGGTTATTTCATTTAGGCCTCTAACATTCCATTAAAAGACATTCATGAGGACGGTGGAATGGGAGAGAGAAATAAGCCCTCTGTAAGATTATGAATCTGACCAGAGTTAATCATGAAAGAACCTACCTCACGAATGAGTTGTTGCACATATTTTCTTCCTCTTCTTTTGCTTTCCTTTGATTATTTAGGAATCTCCTTCCTTGGATCTTGATGAATGCCTAAATTTCCTTCTAACCTCGAGGTCGCACCAACAGTGTAATTCAAATAGAATTTATGGAATTTACGTAATGGTTCCAAGGGAATGGATTGAAACTCTTGATTATGATAGGCCTCCTCAGTATTATCTAGATCAATATTCGCTAATTCCTTTTCATATAGTACCATTGTTTTGTCCCCTCCATCTTCTGTGAGCTATTCTTCATCAAGTAGGATTGGGGAAGAATCAGGGTAAATATGTTCTAGGATGGGTTTTGGATTCACTTTTCCCTTTCCACGAGTGATTTCAGTGTTTACATAGTCATGTAGATCTTCTACATCTTGGGAATCCAACCTCTGGTTTAGGATTCCAAATGAGTTATGTGTGCCTCGTGGTTTTGATGGTCCAGAGGTATATTTTTACTGGGTTGGTCTCTTCTTTCCTGACACTTGAGTAAAACCATCCTTGGATTTCTTTGGGGCACTCACCAAATATTTCAGAGGGGCATTGAGGGGACAATTTCTGAATAGATGGCCATGCTCGTGACATTTTTCGCGCCTAAATGAAATATGCTCATAATAAATGGTTTGGGTCCATTCTTGATCTATGAATTCTAGGGTTATGGAGCCAAGCATCAGCTTGGAAATGTTCATATATACGCAGATCCAAGCATAGGAGGTGTAGCATCACTGGCATGTGGCTTCAAATGTTTTAACATATAGACCCAGGGTGTTTCCAATTCCTGTGAGAATCTCTCCAATCCAGAATTCTTTCGGGAGAGAGTAGAGTTGAATCCATATCAGGGCATATGAAAAATACTCTGTCTTTGGGCTAAAGCGCTCTATCAAATATAAGAGGTATAGACCAACTGAGTTGAAAAAGTACAGCCTTCCCTTGAAACATATATCCTTTTCCTCCAAATTGTGAAAGATGGCCATGAAAAAACCCTTTGAGCCTAGCTGCAGATCAAAATGTCCTTTGGGTTTCCACCAAGTTTTGATCCATTTGAGAAGATCACTTTCTGATGGCCATAGTCCTAAATTTTTTCTAATCAAGGCATATTCCCTCATGTATTCAATTTTCTCTGCAACTCTGGTGGAACTAACTACATATTTTGGTGATGCTGAGATTTGGGGAATGCATTTACCTGATTCCCATGATCAAGCCACCTTTGGATAGGAGAATTCAACCTCTACCTCCATGGATTTTCCTTTATTCAACTCCTCATGATATAGTTGATCTTTCAGGTGTGGTGGTGGCTCGAAGGGTGGCCATGATGCTCGAGCTCTAGTTGGGTCATTTGTTGTCTTGTCACGATAAGAGGGGGCTTCCCCTCTGCCTCCGCCATGGAAGAGAGCTCAAGGAAATTGAAGGCAACGAGTGTAAGATTTTGCAAAGTCACACGGTTTACCAGGAACCCTAACTCACAGAAATCATCCAAACCCTAGATTCTGCTCTCAGTTCTCTCCTAAACAATAATGATCATGCATGGAAATTCAAATATATTACATTTATATCAAAAATTCAAATAAATTTCCATGTTTTCTTGTCGGGACATGATTCATTCATGCTCATTAATAAAAAAAATTCACTTTTATCTTCCATCAGGTATATTTTATCAATACAAGACCTTCATAATGAAATATTTTGCACAAACCAAGTAGACAATTTCAACCTAAAACTATTTTTGGGTAAAGTGGTGCACATTAGATTTAAAACAACATATTGGTGTGTACTTACTATATAGTGCACATTGCTAAAACAAAAATTGTTTTCTTTTGAAAATGGCATGGCCAAGTAGTGCAATCTATATTAAACAATTCATCAATTTGTATGGACTATACAATGCACAAGGCTAAACTTGCAAATTTTATTTTTTAAATCTGACAATGTCAAGTAGTGCTCTCTATGAAAACAATGCACTAGTGTGAATTTGATATAAAATGCACATTGTGTAACCCCAAAGATTTTTTTAAAACCTGAGATTGATATCTTTTGGGATCTAATGCAATGAGGGGCTCCAATCCATTAAAATATTATTTATACCAAAATAACGACTTGTAGATTTTGAGCCCTTGTATATTTTTTGAAATGAACTATAAATAGGAATATGAACAAATAAAAATTTATCAAATTTTTTTTTTAAATTTATTAAGGGAAAATTTGTTGAGATGAAAAGAATGAAGTTACATCCATGGAATTTTTCCTCTACAATTTTGTATGTGATCGATGATGACCCCTTACAAATTCCCCTCTTCAATAAAAACTATCATTTCCAATCTTTTACTTGGTAAACATTTGTTGCACAATCCTCCCCTCTAACTTTTGGCACAATAATGGATTATGGTTTAGGGTTTTGCTAAAGTCACCTTTAAAAATTGAAATTCTTGTTATTGTTTTTATTTCATTTTTTGGAACATTGATGGAAAAGCTATAGTATATTTATATATATATATATAAAATTAGTTCACGATGTGTGTTTCAAGTTTATGAAGACTAGTGCACTATATTACCATAAACACAACATAACACTATTTTTGGTGAAAATGGAAGTGAAAACCTTTGCATTTAGTACTTTAGAGAGGTTTTTCTTTGCAAGTGTACTAGCATAGATTTGTGTTTAGTGCTCATCAAAATCCAACACATCAAAGTGTTTTATATGAACAAATGCATTGGTTCACCAATGTAAAATATACACATAGGTTACTTAAAAAGGAAATTCAAAAGTCTATTTGGAGTTAGAATGTTACATGATTCCCAAATTTTCTTGTGAAAATACATACATGTATTGATTGTTCCTTTATCTCAAATGCAACGGGAAATAAAGTGATAATATCAAATGGTTGATTCTTCAAATTCCTCATTCCATATGATTCCAAGTTCACCAAGTTCTCCCTTATCATTTTCTATAAGTAAATATTTTATTTATATTTTTATTATCGTATTCAATTTATGCTACCTTTGCACATGCATATGAATAATTGTGCATTGAATTTTGTAGGATCCTAATTCAGGACATAGTTTAGATGCACATGATGTTCCACTACTACAAGAAATTTTCAAGCTCTTATTTAGAGCAAGATATCATTGGTAAATTGTATATCGAAATGGAGAGCCACTTTATCTTTTCAATTGTGACATTTCATCTTCTAGAAACCATCCTATGCCAAGGGTACTTCACCGTGAATTGGTTCTCTAATCCCAACTTCATTCAATTTGGATTAATTTCGGTCTAAGCCCCTTTGAATATAGGATAAAATAAAAATTTCTTAAGTCCAAATTGGGGTTTCTAAAGTGAAAAATATGGTTCCAAAAGTGTCAATATCACATTCCAAAATTACAACATTCGATTCATTTTTTGCATTTTCAGAATGTGATTTTGCACTTTTAAAATCCAATAATGGAACCTCCAGAATCAAATTTTGTACTTTTGAAATATGATATTGTCACTTTCAAAATATGATTTATACTTTTGAAAGTTGATATTGGCTTTTTTAGAATCTGTTTTTGCACTTTTGAAATCTGATATTGACACTTTTAGAATATTATTTTGCAATTTTGCAATTCTATACTTGATTTGCACTTTATAAACTCTTTATAAACTCTGATTTTGCACCTAATTTTCAATCACATTTAATATATATATCATTGAAATTTTTTAAAATGGGTTATACACCATCTACATGTTCTTGTCATTCATGTCTTCATAATTATATGTCTTTGTAATTATATAGATATTTTCATTACCCCATAGATTACATTCCATGGAATAATCCAAGAGAATTGTGTTTCTACATAAGTACAAGTCTTTCTCAAGGTACAATAGACCAAAGTTGGTCTCGGTTGATGTTAATAATCATCATCATATAGTTCATTTCATCCTCTCATAGATCAATTTCCATGGAGTTGTTAATAACAATCGTGTTTCTACAACCACAAATACCATTATTTACAATGTTTCAGAACATTTACCAAACTATATAATATTAAGCACAATTCCATAATTTATTTTCTCATTACTCAGTTTTTCTTAAACCCCACTTTAATTTTGAAACAATTTAAATATTTCAACGTAACACACACACACACACACACACACACACACACACACACACACACACACACACACACACACACACACACACACACACAATGAATTTCTATAATTGGACATGCAAATCAATCCATATAAAAAATTTCATTAGTTAATTTTTGTTTATATGGAAATACCATAAAAAATATAATTAAAACTACTATTGAATTTAACAAACGCAACTGAATATCAGAAAAATAGAAGATTATTGACCATTTTTTCCAAGTTCTAAATCTCTTGGAAAACCTCCAAGTACTTCCCCTCTTTTCAAGGATGGTACCTAGGGTAAGCCCTAGAATATTTAGGGCACAAATATGGTTAACAACAATGCTCAAAGAAATTACAACAATATACTCATTATGAGCTCAACATGTCACTTGTGGGAATTGAACCCAGGTGGGGAGAATAACAATTATTTCTCCGAACCAATCAAGCTAAACCCAATTGACTAAAGATTATTAACCATATAAAGCATTGTCACATATAAAAATATTAGTAAAATGTACTAATTAGTAAAAGTAATAATCTTTATAAATGCTAATGGATGGTTACTCTATTACATTTCTCTTTATCCCATTGCAGCATTGAAAGCATGATTTCTTAATCATATTTTCTATATAGACATCAACTAAAAAAAATGTAGGTGCAAGTTTCTACAATTGAACCAAGAAAAAATAATAATTCAAGGACAACAATTACCATCCATTCATAAAGAAATTCAGTCATATCAATAATAACAAGATCACATAAGAGAGCTTGAAGAGAGCTAACATCAATCAAAGCTAAAGAAATACCTTGAAACTGACTATAAAGTACTATCCTGCACCAAAATTCTAAAATTGAAGATATTTGTATCAATAAATTAGACCAAGAATTTGTCCTTGAATTGTAGATAAAATAATTGTTCAATGGAGGTTCGCCAATGATTAAATTTACCTACAATATGATCCCTTCTCATTTTCAGACACTTTTGGATTTGTTATTTTCATGATCTAACCATCTCGGATTTAGAATTGTTTCAATTTACTATTTATTATTTGTGATATACTTTTAACTACAAGATGGTTAAAATTTAAAAAGAACAAATTCTAAGATATTTTGGGGATGATATCTAATTCCAATCAATGTGTTCCATATTGAAGATGTATAACTATAGAAATGGAAAACGTGTGATCCATTTATCTCAGTTTCCACTGTAACACTAATTTCCTTCCGCTTAATAAATGTTTCCAATATATGTGTAGGCATATTGTACAAAATCGATTGAGTTCCTCCTTATGTATAAAGTAATATCCTGAAATAGATTCTAAAGTGCTAGTTTGTAATGGAAATATTCATCTTTGTAGACCAAACAAAGCATTTGTCACTCATGACTTTTTATTAAAAGAATTATTCAATGGAGGTTAACCAAGGGAATTTTAACTATAAGAACTTTAATAAACTGATGTCTCTTATCTGAAGAGAATTTGATAGAAGACTTTGCAAGATATGAAACAATTTTTTTTACAACCCCATTCTAAATATCCAACCCCTAGGGGAGCTTTTAGAAAGAAATAGACTGTGGCATTTTCAATATTTACATTTTTGGAATCTAATTTTGCATTTTTAGAATAAAATATTGTCACTTTTGACATATGATTTTACACTTTTGAAATTCTAGATGGGCACCTTCAAAATCTGATTTTCCACTTTTGAAAGTGGTGATCATATGTGATACCTTTGCAAATTCTTACTCTAAGGAAGGGTGTTGACTCAAAATATCATCACATGTTATAAAATCCTGCAATGGATTGTGAGACCTGACTATAGACTATGATATATATATATTTATAATTAACAGGCGGGGTCCCCTTTAAGAAAACTTAATGATTTTAATTTTCAATCATTTCTCTCAGTGTTTATACATCTGCTTTAGGGATGTGATGGTAAAGGTTCCACTTCCATGAAGAGTCTTTGCATGCTGATACAAGTCAATTTTAATTTCTTCTTATTTTCTTTTGGATGACATGAGCACCCATCAAAAGGAAATATGAAAACTATGCTATAAATGGTTACAAAGAAGATTAGAATCACATTCTTTGGTTTTTTAAAAGTGCAAGTTTATATTGCATATATTCTCCTCATATATATGAAGCAACTATGATTTCAAAGTCCTAGTATATGTCAACGTTATTTTTTTTTTGCCCTAATCATTTAAGTTCTCTATGGAAATAACTCATGCTATGGATGACATAAGTTGCAAAGACTTGATATTTCGTATCATATCTATGACACATATACATTTTTGAGTGGTATAAAGTTTGATTTGACGGTATATTTGGCACATGGTATTTATTTTATAAGGTACTCGAATTTGTTTAACAAAAGGTGGCATATATGTTCATGGTTGCATGGTATAAGATTTTTGTTGGTTTGTATGGTATATTGGTCACACAATATGGGGAATTGATTGATGGTGATAATGATTAAACCCTATCTCCACATGTTTCTTTGGTTGGTTAAGAGATGTGACAAGGGGATAATCTCCATATTTGAAATATTGATAAGGCTTGTGGTTGCTTCTCACTTGGCATTGTTTTGAACTCACGATTGGTATGACATCTTATATGGTATATCACCAAAATTTAGTATGACATCTTATATGGCATATGACCAAAATTTAAATTTATGATGTGGCATATGTTATGGCATGAGTTTTATGATGTTATGTTTGCGTTGAGTAGTGGAGCTAGATGCATTGAATACTATGGGATGTTGGAATTTACTCCACAGTCTCGTGTCTATCACCTTGCTAGTTTGATATTTTTTCAAGATTCATTTATTTTTTTCTTGTTGTTGGGAAAGATCGATCTATATTTGTTTGTCCAAACCCTCACTTCATGTAGTTTGGTAACTATCTTGGATCTTAGCATAGGTATAATTTTTTTTTTGAAAAGGTATGAGTTTGTAACTTATCTAACATCTCTTGCAAATAATTTATCTTTATGATGATTGAGTTTTGGCTGTTGTTGGAATACTATGTGCATGAAAATGTTTTCTTTCCCCGCTCAAACATTTATTGAAGAAAAATAAAAGAGAATATGATTGTTTGTTGAGAATTTGTTCAAACTCTTTTTACTCTTTTTGTCTATGTTCATATTCTCACTTTCCATCTATTATGATTATGCGATGAAATTATTTGGGTTTGCTACTAGTTTGTATGAAAATGGAATAGAGTTCCATCTATTATGATTATGCGAGGAAATTATTTGGGTTTGCTACTAGTTTGTATGAAAATGGAATAGAGTTATGACTTGATGCCTTTCAATGATTTTAAGTTCTGTTATAAATGGGAAAACCCCAACTCAGTTTGATTAAACAAATCTTGATGGGTTCTGAACTTCGGTTTATGGAACCATGTATGGGATGACGTCTCTTCTATTTTGAGCCATTTTTTGGTATGGTTCATCTTTACCATCTTTTAGAACCTGATTGCAATTTTAGTCATTATTTTAATGGGTCAAGCCCATTATGTGTCTACATTTTTTAAACTCAAGTTTATCAGATAGAAAATGTTATTCCTGCAGTCTGTTTGTTTTCTCATATTGCATTATGTATTGGTTCGGGGTACATTTGAACCTTAAAAGGAGAGTCCAAACCATGTCTATTGAAGCCAACATGATCGAACCCATTTCTGTATTGAATTTTGAATCCTACTGATTGAGTTAAGGTGCATTTAATGTGGTTGATGCCTTCTATTTGTTATTGTTCACTTGGCCTAATTTCTTCAACTGAAATTGTTGGGGTTGAAAGAGTTTTTTTGGGCGTTTTGGTGCTGATCGAGTAAAAATTTTAACCCATATACAATTTGGGAAAAGTATGAGTATTGACCCTAAGGTTACATGATTATTTGTTGGCAAAGAAATGTCTAAAGTATGCAAAGTTATTATATCAGTTTTGTTCATGATATTGGTGAAGCATTTATGGGTTAAATGTCAACTATGCATAAACCCACCTCATTATTTATTTCCAGTGATATTAATGTTGAAATTGGGGGTCAACAGGATCGAACCTGTATCTACTTAAGTGCATGGTGGTCATTGTTGTTTCCATTCAAATTTATGTTCTACTTCCTTGACTCAAACGGTTTTGGACTGACAAGTTTTTTATTTAATGGGAATACATATTGGTTATTGATGATATATTTTAAACTATTTGGGTCAAATAATACCTAGGATTCAAACTTATGAGATGAAGTCTTTTATGGTAAATAAATTATGATCATTATATTTTCATTGGGCATTATTATATTAACTCTCTTAAGATTACTTTGGGAGGTACAAGGGTTAGAGTTGACAATGGACCTATATGTTGCTTTCCATGATATATTTATGATATTTTATTTATTTATGATTGAGTAAACATGAATATTAAATCAAGTAACTCTCATATTGAAGACACAATATGCATGTGTTCAATTTTGATGAAATGTGTTACTCACAATCATTGATTGTTTTTTGTTGAATGCAATAAGAAAGGAGAATTGGTTGAGGTCACATACTTAAAGGATTGTTATATAAAATTTCACGTTTCCCTCATAGATATAATTTTTCATGACCTATACTCCCAAATACTTTTCATGAAATTCCATTTTCCATTTTTGTTCCTAATCTATGTAATTAAAAGATAAAACATAAATGACTTTCATATTGATATAAAAGAGAACATCATGATGAATGAGGAACAAAATTCAATAATTATTTACAACATGCGTATATGATTTGAATGGTTTGAAGGATGATTGGTTTTATGAGGAAAATGGCCTGTGCATAGTGAAAGTTATCATAACAGTTTACATATTTTAAAAGAGAAGTTTTGTGTGTGTAGAAGTTGTCTTATTTTTTCCTAGATTCATTTTTCTTGTTCATCTCCCTTTTTATGTTGCATGGTTATGTCATTTTCAGAGCCAAATTTAGTCATGTTGACAAATGGTATTAGATGTTTTATATGATGGGTCTTATATATGTTGTAATTTGGAAATGAATGTATATAGATGAAATTTTTCAGCAGATGAAGCAACCGATCCGACAACATAGCTAATAGGGGAAATGAGGGTAGAGGGTCAAATGCATTTTTGTAAAGAGGGAGAAACAAGAGGATGATATTTTCTATACACTTTGATGAAAAATATGATGAGTTTGATCAGTTAGTTCATACTGGTCACTTGAACCTCACAAGTCACCCAACTTTTTAGCCCCCTCAACCACCATTCATATCGCCTGTTCAACCCGATGATCTTCAGCCTCACCTAAGCATCACATATATTTTTGATCAACCTCATGTACAACCTCAACCCCTAGTCATCGATGGCTGGAACAATGCATCGATTAACCCCCCTTCTGGTATTGGTCATTGGCCAACTATGTCTTTACCTCTCCCTCCTCCACCTCCTTTACTACCATTTCATCCAGTTGCATCAGTTGCTTCACATGTGCATTCCCCTCAGCTCCCTAAAATGTACAAATCCTTATCTATTGAGATACGACCAAGTAAAAAGTATCAACCTACCATATTAGTCAGTTTAGACTCTTTTGAAACATCTACCTACACCATTAAATCCTTTCCACTTAGACTTGAAGATGGTGTCATAAATATCACCTGTCATTACATGCACCCTGAGATATCGAAGGGCGAAGAGAAGAATTATGTTGATGTAGATTTGATCAAACATAGAGAAAAATTGTCAGAGGGTAGTACAAAAAGACAAATAGCTTCTATTGGACATATTGTCATTGATGTCAATAGTCGATGTCATTATGATGTGATGATTAGTTGTTATGAACAACATGTAGAAGAAACACTATCGGTATCTTGATGTGTTGTCATTTATGTCAACAACTGATGTCATTATGATGTGATGCTGAGTTGTTACGAACAACATGTAGAAACACCATCGAAATCAAGTTCCCAACAATTCAATGATCTCGATCAGTTAGAATCCAAGTAAAAAACCAAAAAGATTAGAAGGGAAAGCACATTGCAGTGATGATGAGTTTTTATGAACACCATGCAGAGGAATCTACCAAAAAGCTCATAAGGGAAAGCACATTGCAAAAACATGATTGGGATTGAAATCCCCACAGTAAAAATACAAAATAATTGAGGAAGAATATTGTCCACTGATGTATATTTCGGGACAAACCAGATCATCAGATATGGGAATTATAGAGGAGGATCGTCGGATCAACATATGATTAAATCCTAATCGTCGAAACTCAGTAAGGGCATATCAATGGTAGGGAACCATTGTAGGATGCAAGGGTTGAGTTAATGATTGCGCAAGTTTCGGTTCCAAAATCATCCTTGATCGTTGATCTACTACGAGAACATTCTCGACCGTTAGATGAAGTCAAGTTACTCGAGGTTTAATTGGGGAATCTCACTTCAGGAGAATTGAGAATTGGGAAAGAATAACCCAAAGACCTAAAGGCCAAAATGAATCTAGACCATTGATCTAGAACTAATCACAGTTGTTGGATCAAGGATTCGCGAGATCCCTAATAACCAAAATCTCGACAACCATTGGATCATGTTAAGATTTTTGTGTCAAATATGGATCATTAGTTGAATTCAAGTTGCTCAAGGTTTATTTGGGGAATCTCACTTCAGGATAATTGAGAATTGGGAAAGAATAAACCAAAGTCCCGAAGGCCAAAATAAATATAGATTGTTGATCTAAGAGTTGATCACAATCATTGGATAAAGGCTTCATATGATCCTATGACCATTAGATGAAGTCAAGTTGCTCGAGGTTTATTCGGGGAATCTCACTTTGGGAGAATTCAGAATTGGGAATGAATAAGCCAAAGCCCCGAAGGATGAAATGAATCTAGACCATTGATATAGAACTGATCACAACCGTTGGATCAAGGATTCATGATATCTCGAATAGCCAAAATCCTGACAACCATTGGATATTGATAAGATTTTAGCGTCAAATATGGATCATTAGATGAAGTCAAGTAACAAGTTGCTCGAGATTTATTCGGGGAATCTCACTTTGGGAGAATTGGGAAGTGGGAATGAATAACCCAAAGTCCCGAAGGCCGAAATAAATTTGGACCATTGATCTAAGAGATGATCATAGTCAATGGATCAAGGATTCATATGAACCTATGACTAGGATGAGGACATGTGCCATGTCAGGAGATCCACGTCAGCAAGGACACGTGGTGTAATCAGATGGTGAAAAGTGTCAAGGTATAGTTGGAACTTTAGGTTACGCAAGTCACGAATCTAGGTGACACATGGCAGCCACTCGACCAGTGCCAAGTCAGCAGTGATGTCAACAAGTTACGTCACTCTGGGAGTTTTTCGTTTGGGGGAAATCATCAACTACCCGAAGTGTCAAAGGCAGAAGTCAATGCTAACCATTGATATAAGATCCTTCATATTCTCACATGACCGTTAGATCAAAACATGACGTAAGCACTCGCATGTTGACCACTTCGACGCTGACCAACTTCAGTGGAAATTGGAACAACAATTACCCGGACCTCCGAACCCCCGAAGTCTCGAAGTAAATAATGGTTGTCCATCTCAATATTTGATTAAGACACAATCGTTGGATTAAGTAGTGGAGGGATAGGTAAGGATTGAAGCTAGACCGTTGATTTGGTTCTGGGATTCATACTAAACATTGGATTGATCCTTGTGAGAGGTAACCACTTCGGGAATTTGAAACTCTTAAAGTTTGGATGAGAGAGAAATATCCCGAAGGCCGAAGTACCAGAGGACTAGGTTCCAACCCCTGGTCATGGGTTACTTAAACATAAGCCATGAGGCGCTGGGAACAATGCTTAACTTAATAAGCCCATTGTTTTGCGAAGATGGTCACATGTAAATGGTTTGAAGGAAGCGCCTCTATAGAAATCGATTTCTTCAACATTCACAGAGATAAAGGAAATCAATCCATAGCTGTGATCGATTTAAAAAAATAGGTCAGATGGTTGTTAAAATCATATGAAGGTTAGAAATCATTGTGGCCTTTCCAGTGATAGGTGGTATGCCGGGTTTAAAGTTGAAGACCTGTAATGATGGTCAATGGCGGTGTTGGCGTAAAAGTGATCAGACCAAGGTCCTTCTTAGGTTACCAAGAAAAGGTAGTGAAGTATTCTAGAGCATTGGAATTTTCATCTCCCTGGGAGGGAAGAAGTCTCACCCGAAGTGCAACCAAGACAAGAAAGAGAGGGAAGGGTAAGGAGAATACTTAGATAGACCTCTGAGTTATCAAGGTTCATATTAGTCTTGTGAAAGATAGACTAATCCCGTAGCAGTTATGAACATCTCCTAACTAAGAATAAAGAAACAGAGTTGCATCACCATTCATAATGATCAATTGAAGAATATCAGACATAAAAGATAATACAAAGCAACATTCAATATATTCAGAAGACTAAATACACAAGATATATCCAAAATTTGGGCCTCCAATTATATTAACATATCAGGTTCTTCTCATAACTTGATTCTCATACACAGGTAGTCAGAGGATGCTCCTCATCAGATATGAGACAATGTTATAGTCACTTGCTCCTTTACATCTAGACTGATACAAAACTATGATACATTGATAGTCTGGTTCTTACCTAGATCTCCAAAACTTAGCTATGCTAACAGTATAGACCATTACAACAGTGAGTCTCGTTACAACAAAAATACTAACAACAAGAACAATAATAATCCCAACCCAACCCTCCATCCTAACAACAACACTCTTTCCCAACAACAACAACAACAAAAACAACCTTTTACAATCATATCAATATCATATATATAATCCGATCTTTAGGTGTTTTGGTTGAGAACCCGAGAGTTCTCTCTTCTTCTTGATCTTGTTGCAACTTCTTTCCTCAAAACTGATGTTGCGTTGTCCTTCCAACCACTTTTTGTTTCTTTCTTTAGTCCATTGTCCATCTCCTCAGCAGCTTGCACAACTTCTATTTACCAAAATGAAGCTGAAATATGACGTGTGGAACTTCTATCCATCAAAATGAAGGGCCCAACATGCTCCAACCACAATGCTTGACTCGCCCCAAGTCAAGTCTTCAGTTCTTCCCTGGTCTCTGGGTTGGCTTGTTGTTCTTTCTTTCCGTTTGGTTCCAAATTGCTTCCATCTCTAGCTTGGACTATTTCTTCTTTATCTTCTTCAAATGAAGGGCCCAACTCAGGTATGAGTTGTAGGGCTCTCTTTCTGACTTCTTGGAAGTTGTCCACTTTGTCCTGCCACATTCTGGAAAGTAGTGAGGCTTCAACAACAAATTGCTAAGTGGTGTCTGTGATGCAATATTTTTTATTGGACGCAACAAAAGAGTTCCATTCCAAGTCATCTATGGCATCCACTTGATTCATATGTACATATGTTGTCTAGACTACAGGTCGAAAATCTCGTAGTTCCTTCTTAGCCACGGTTTGAGCTTCATATAGTGCATTGAGGTCATTGTCCACCTGCTGGAGTTTTTCAAATTTCTCTTGTTGTTCCAGTGGATCTAAGGTGTTGATTGCTTCTTCATTGAGAAATTGGATCTTCATGCACAAGTCCTCCAATGTTTGGTTGCACCTTGAAATGATTCCCATCCAATCGCTAAACTTTTTGAATATTTTTGTGCATTTTGTAGTCCTTTTATGCAAGATTTCTCTTGCGTTGTTTCCTTCCAAAACAATTTTCTCCATTTTCTCTTATAGCTTCCTGGGTTTCAGTTCAACTTCTTTATTACTGTCATGCAACTGTGCTTCAATATTTTATTCTCTTTCTACCAGATATGACCAGGCTACCTGAATTAATTCGATCTGCTCCACAAGCTCGCTTGTTGTGTTGGATTATGGAAGTCGAGGCGCTTTCTTTCTGACTGTTGTCCAGGTCTGTGTGATTTTTTCCTTTACCTTTTCTACCTTCTGTTCTTTCTGAATCTTTGAGTATTCCTCCTTCATTCATTTTTATTGCACAATGATTCCTTCTTGTTTCCATAATTCTTCTTCCCATTCAGATTGTTGGATCCTCTACTCCAATTGCTCAGTCGCAACTTTGATTATGCCTACCAGCTGCGTCGTTGGAAATTGAGCGAGTTCACCTAATGAAGGAGTGACATCCAAGGGTACTCATAATTGTAGTGGTATTCCACTGGCCATCAAATGTTTGAATGGTGTCTCGACATCTTCTTCTCCTGGGGATGTACCTTGAAGTTGATGTGTAAGTCTAACCATCATATACACTGGAAGTAGAGGGAAAGATTATGTCTTGGCCAAGAAAATATGCAACAGTTCCATGCAACGCTGTTGGTTCTGGAATACTGTAACATACCCGACCACCTAGAGGCCGGGCCATGCCACTTAAACAAGCTACAACACACCCAACCACCCGCAGGTTAGGCACACTGCAGTCCCAAGAATCAATTTTCTGATCTCTAATTCGAAGGAAAAGGGTTTCTCAACAATGTTAGGAGCATGCACAACACATGCATAAGATAAGATCCATGCCATAAAATAAAAGAGATAAACAACGTGCCATGCACAACAACTAACCACTAGACAGGCACATTATAATACATATCTCATAGATAATTAAATACATAGCGGAATACATTAAACAGAAAACACAGAGAGCACTTATCTTTGCAATTAAACTTTCACCAATTGGCTGCAGACCAAGGACATTCCTCCCAACCATAGACGTTTTTGTTCATTTACTCTCAACAACATGTCACCCCCAAGCCAGGGCTATGAATCCACAAGGACGGGTCCTAGGCCAAGTATAAATACACAGTAGTTGGCTAAGTAGCTCTCAGGTTTCCCAGCCTCACAACAATCCTAATTTCCATATCTCTTTCCCCCTCAGCCTGCACAACCCTAAGAAATGAACACCTTTCTCTGCCATGCATTCCTTGAGGCTGTTCCATTTCTCTCTAGGGTTCCAGTGCTACTGGTCAAGAAAACTCCCTACTGGAAATTCCAAGGATTCTCAGATGTGGATAGTTCCATCCAAAATTCCATCAAGTTCATGCACAGAGGCATCCATTCCCTCCCGGAATGATCATTAAATCATTACAACCATTCAACGATGGCTCTCCCCTTCCTGCCATTTGTTTCCATGCTCAACCCAAGAGCACACAAACTCACAATAGTGAGTGAAGAGGAATAATAACAAGTGAACCAGTGAGAAGAGGACGAACCAAGGGAAGAATGACCCCAAAACATCCCCCAAGGGATGTTTAAATAATTACATGAAGACAAGAGCCACATGGCCTCCCTCCTAAGAATCTCATGTAACCCCCTCTTCTCCATAAAATCAATTATGGGTAAATAAAATAACAATAACAAGACTTATCCCCTCAAGCCCCCTCTCTCGTGGAATCATAGCCCCCTATCTCTTTTGTCCTTGTCGGTCTTGCAACCAGTGGTGTATTTTGTTAATGTATAGGAAGTGTTACATTTCCTAGGCACTCTGACCCCTTTTCAACTTTATCGGCTCACCAAGCTAAGTCATATTTACATAATACATTATAGTTTATAAGGGTTAGAACCAGGATGTTGCATCCCCCTCCCCTTATTTTGGCACTGTCCTTAGTGCACAACACCATTCCAATGTTATTAACATTACAATTCCAAGCCATCGGGCCTTAATTCACACAGGAAATCCATCCCAATCTTATATACATAGGCACTCTGGCCTAAAACATGTATGCATAGGCATTCCGACCCAAAACATGTATGATGGTCTTCATAATTTATATTTATGGCAGCAAATCCAACCAACAAGCTCTCCTTCCCTCTCAGCCCTACACAACCCAAAGAAATGAATCCCTTTCTCTACCATGTAGTCCCTCAGGCTGTTCCACTTCTCCTTGGCTTCAGTGCACATGACCAGGAAGTTTCAGTGTTTTGGGTTCCAGAACTCCAGTTGTAGCAAGTCCATTGGACTTTCTTCCTTCCATGCCTTTTTCATTTAGTTGCTCCAAAATCACCTTTTTTTCTCTCATAGTCTGGTACTTTTCTAGATCTTCAACATTCATCATTTTCCTACAATATTTCAAATTAGCGAGCATGTCAGTTCAAAATTTGTGCATAAAATTCTCATTCTTTCTCATATTGTAAGAGTAAATTTTCATAATCCAATACAATACTTATATGTGTGGTTCATGGATCTGCATCCATATGGTTGTCTCGTTAACTTGGCTCACTATTTTCTCTGATATACCCATTGTGTGCATGACCCCAATCAAGAGTTATCAAAGTCTCCTCTTCATTTTGGTCACTCACCTTCCAGACCCAGGCTTAGGCATCCCCTTCTTTGCTATGCAGTCCCTCAGGCGATCCATCTTGCATGACCAAGGTTCTCTTGCACAAGAATATTTCTAGGGACACAGGGTTCTCATGTCACAACAATAGCCTTTTTCGTTCTTTCCAGCTTGCATATCCAACATATCATCTGTATTATACACATACAGTCATCATGAGATATCATTATAACCATTTCAAACATAAATGTCAAATTTGTTTTATACAGGAAAACAAAATTTTCCAAGCATGATCTTTCTTCTCATAATGGTTGGCTCTACATATGTAGATATCAATCTTCCTTATGGGCTTACATCCCTACCATGTCCAAGACCATTCTACCTGCAATTTATTCAATTTACATTCGACCAAAACAATTCGTCAGTAATTATCAAATCATAATTCCCAAAACTGTTTTATATAGGAAAAATAAAACTTATAGACATGAGGTTCTGCTCATAACAATTTGACTCTTGCAGCAATAGGCATTGGTCTTCTTTATGGGCTTACAACACTGCCATATCCAAGACCCCTTTCCTCCTGCAATTTCAACATTCCTTAGCCAAACAAATTGTCACTATCTCATGTACAAGACATATATTCTCATGGAAATGATTCAAAACAAAATCACAAAGTTCTCTCAGAATTGTTTACAACTACAATTCAATTACTTCTATTAATCCAACTATCAATTGGAATGAACTCATCATTACATACACATCTATTATCAGTCACACATACTTTTCATAATGCCATAGTTAATAAGATAACAATCAATGTACCAATACCCATGGCCACATCTACACAATGCATCCATTCATTGACTATATAATACCACATAACTATGTCATGTATTCCACCATGATGAGTTGGAAGGTCTGGCCAACGATTCAACACATCATCCACACACTTCCTACTGCTTGCCTAACTATTTGGTTACCTTCCTTTTCCGCCCAAACACAACACCAAGAATATAATCCCTAAGTGCTCTTCAGTGTTGCAAAAGAGGTTGCAATCCAAACATCAGATATACAATAGATACCATCGAGCACTCACATAGCACTATAGCCCTTCCATATCCAACCATATTATGGTCTCACACATGACTAGCTCTATGGGTATTCATTGTTATATAAGGAGTATGTCTCCTGAATTAACCTGGTTATGATCCCATAACCAATCATAACATAATATGAAACTGACATTTTATCTAAGTGCATTCTAGCATCAACAATACTTACACACTCTAGGCCTTCAGCCATTACATATCAATTTAAATACTGGAAATTAACTGAGGGAATCCTTACCTCGATCCCCTTCAACGTGTATGCATCAACATAAACTAAATGCATACATGCCCGGTTGTTACCAACCTACTTGTTGTTGTCTGACCAACTGATATTTGTAGAATCTCACAGACTTCCCTCTTCATCATTTTGTTCACCATTCCTGCCATCCTGATGGGTCTTCACCTCGATGGAAATTATAAGCAACAACAACATCCACGTATTTAACCCTGTTGTATCATTTTTCCTGAATACATAATCCATCCTTTAGGCATACTCAAACATTATTTCATATTAACAGACTATTTTAAGTTCACCAACATGTTATATGCATATACAAGCATGTACATATGCAAAATTACACATCCATATGCACCAAGCATTTACTGTCAGCATGCCTACTAATGCATTTGCAATTTAACTTCATTGTATGCTTCATGCACTCTAGTGCATTTCTGTTTCAATTCACTTATTTATTTATCTATTTCTGTTGTAGTTGGTTGTCCTTGAATTCCTTTAGATCCTTGATGCCTTGTGTTCTCCCATTCTTCTCATATTCACTATGGTTCCCTGGGTCTGAACACTTTTCCAGCCACGTTCCACCTGGCCATTCTTTCCCACTTAGTACCATTTCCTAATGGAAATCCATTTTCATTCAGTTCCACTTTTGAAGTGAGAGAGCATTCCAATTCCTTTGCATTGGCATCTTGCTTCCACTGTGAACTCTGATTTAATCTTTTAGACAGTAGATAAGTCATATCTAACAAATCCTTCGCTAGAATTCCTATGCTTGACACATAGAGATTATTCACACACCACCTCCTAAGCTCTTTGTTTCCTTCAACATCAAACTTGCAACTGTCTACACATCTCTACCTTCAAGGCTATGGAGCCTTACTTTTCCTTTCTTTGCCCATTAATGACATTATTCACTTGCTAGCTTCATGTCACATGTGAGAATTCTTTCTTTTGTAGTACCCCATCCAACTTTTGTAAGCAAAGTCATGCCTCCATGACCCTAACATATGATCCTATTCTTGAATTGATCTAGTTATACCTCTAATCTTGATAAACCTACAAGCAACCATCTTTTTAGAACTATACATATCATACAAAAATTGTCAATTAAATTTACAAGTACCTTTTCATTTAAATGATAATATTATTCTTTAATTAATATCATTTTTCATTTTTATCCTTTATTCGTAATGCTCATGAATTAACTCTCTTTTAATCATGACTGTGTGTCGGTTATTTTGTCTTCATGAGTTGATCACAGACATGGATCGACTCATTATATCGTACTCATGCTTCTGTTGTGTTCTCATTTCACAAACATATCATATTTTGATCCTTTATCAATTATGTGTATTATTCTAGTGTTAACTCTTTGTCGAATTAAATCTTTATAAGGTGCTTCCTTCAAACCATTTACATACGACCATATGCACAAAACCACGAGCTTATTGATTTGAGTGTTGCCTCTTCTTTTTCCTTTGTTTCTTTATTCCATATGACCACAGTTGGTGACTAGGCGCTAAGCTAAGAAGTGCTTGATCACATGTCAAAATCAACGGTCATGTCTTAATGTCACGATGAGCTGGATGGTTCTCATTTACTTCGGAACTTCGGCTATTTGTGGCTCCTGAATTCTGGAGTAGCAATTCCTTCAAAGTGATTACCCACTGAATGAGTCATAAAGCATTGGTGAATGCTTGTTGTCGGTTAACACCTCCACTTACACTATCCTTATACTTTACTTGATCATTGGTTGGGAAAGGTCCTGAAGTAGATCAATGGTTAACGTTGACTTCAGACTTCAGCGCTTCTCATCTTCAGAACCTTCAACCAAGACCAGATCAATGACCCTCATCCTCTTTCACGATCAACGATCGAGATCCACTTCGGAACTTAGGCCTTTGGAGGTCTAAACTTTCCCCACTTGCTTCCCCCCGTAACTCTTTTATCCGGAGTTCACGATCTGTTGACATGTGTCCTCCCACAGATCAACGACTATGAATCGCTTTGGATCTTTAGGCTTTGGGAGTTTCAAAATCTACGCCCTCACTTTCTCCCAGAGCACCGATACTCCGAACTGTTGCGAGATCTACTACCGCATGTATTCTAGGATCAACGGTCGATATGTACTCCGACATTCGGACCTTTGGGAGTTTTCTACCCAACGCAACCTGTCACATATTTCCCCTCTGGAGTGCCCAGTCTCAGAACTACATGATCTGTTGCCACATGGTGAAATACTAGAAGTGTACACGTGGCTCAATCAGGTGGGTGACATGTGTCACGTTCTAACCGACACCCCAATAATCCATATGCTCAAAACTTATTGACACGTGGCACATATCCCATGTGTCTACGTCATCCCATGCGACGTCTGCAATCCGTGTCACTTCATAATTTCGAGCTTCAGAAATCTCAACCCTCAACTTTTTCCGAAATGATTTTATCCGAAGCTCGTGATCTAATGATGTGTGTCTCCTGTAGATCGACGGCTACGATTTCTTCTGGTTCGGACTTCGTAAACCTCAACTTTCAAACTTCACTTTCCCTCAAAGTGCGCGGATTTCTATCAAGTTTTCTCCTGGATCGGACAACCAATATTCACTTCGAGTCTTCATCCGAAGTCCACAGATTTGCACCACATGTCCTCCTTAATCGGAAGGCTAGGATTCACTTTGGATCTCCGGGGTCCGTAACTCTCAATTCTAAACTTCTCCTCCCTTTCTTTTTCCCAGATCGTTTTCACTGGAGCACACAATTGGTTGACGCGTGTCCTCCTATAGATCGACTGTCCCCAACTACCTCAGCTATTTAGAGTTTCGATGTTCGAGCACTAGCATGTCACATCACTGCATGCCTTTCAATTTGCGGGGGCACGCATCGATGGTTTGGAGTAACCTGCCTTTCTCCCTGTAATTCTTCTGATGCTGACACGTAACCCCTCAATGAAACCATGGTTTGGATTGTGGGACCGCCTTGGGGAATTAACTCTCGTGTAACTTGGTTCCCCGCAATGCCTCCTGGTCGTCGATCTCTCTCCAAGAAATATGACGGTTGTGACTTAACCTTTTCTTCTCTTTCATAGGACGACCCTTGTTCGCCTGCCCTCCGATCCAACAATCTTGTATCTCTCTTGATCCCACAGTGGTGATCTCTCCCGAATTCGAAGAGGACGGTCACGATCCTTCGAACCCTTACAAAGGATCTACGACATTCTAACTCCTGCGTAAATTCTACAATGCCATTCCTCCTGATCTTTTCAACTTCACGGTCGTAATTTGATCTCAACCATGAGACTCAAACCAACATACCCAGCCCATATCGGCCTGATGTTCAACTAGAAGCTCTGATACCAATCTGTAACATACCTGACCACCCAAAGGTCGAGCTATTCCACTTAAACTGGTTGCAACACACCCAACCACCCATAGGCTAGGCACATTTCATTCCCAAGACTCAGTTCTCTGATCTCTAATTTGAAGGAAAAGGGTTTCTCAACAATGTTAGGAGCATGGACACCACATGCATAAGACAAGATCCATGCCACAACATAAAAGAGATAAACAACGTGCCATGCACAACAAATAACCATAAGATAAGCACATTAGAATACATATCTTATAGATAATTAAATACACAACGAAATACATTAAACATAAAACACAGAGAGCACTTATCTTTGCAAGTAAACGTTCACCAACTGGCTGCAGACCAAGGACGTTCCTCCCAATCATAGATGCTTCTGTTCATTTACTCTCAACAACAGGTCACCCCTGAGCCAGGGCTACGAATCCACAAGGATGGGTCCTAGGCCAAGTATAAATACGTAGTAGTTGGCTAAGTAGCTCTCAGGTTTCCCAACCTCACAACAATCCTAATTTCCATCTCTCTTTCCCCCTCAGCCTGCACAACCCCAAGAAATGAACACCTTTCTCTGCCATGCAGTCCCTAAGGCTGTTCCATTTCTCTCTAAGGCTCCAGTGCTACTAATCAGGAAATATCCCTACTGGAAATTCCAAGGACTCTCAGTTGTGAATAGTTCCATCCGAATTGCCATCAAGTTCATGCACATACGCATCCATTCCCTCCTGGAATGATCTGTAAATCATTATAGCCATTCAATGATGGCTCTCCTCTTCCTGCCATTTGTTTCCATGCTCAGCCCAAGAGCACATGAACTCGCAATAGTGAGTGAAGAGGAAGAAGAAAATGTGAACCATTGAGAAGAGGACAAACCAAGGGAAGAATGACCCCAAAACAACCCCCAAGGGATGTTTAAATAATTACATGAAGATAAGAGCCACATGGCCTCCCTCCCAAGAAGCTCATGTAACCCCCTCTTCTCCATAAAATCAATTATGGGTAAACAAAATAATAATAATAAGACTTATCCCCTCAAGCCCCCTCTCTCGTGGAATCATAGCCCCCTATCTATTTCGTCTTTGTCGGTCTTGCAACCAACGATGTATTTTATTAATGTATAGGAAGTGTTACTTTTCCTAGGCACTTTGGCCCCTTTTCAACTTTATTGGCTCACCAGCCTAAGTCATATTTACATAATACATTATAGTTTATAAGGGTTAGAACCAAGATGTTACAAATACTCACTCCATCTATGCTTTCAAATATGTTGAGCTCTGCCCCGATGTGGTTTGAGGTTCTTTCTGAACCATTTGCACTCCTGCCCTCGTTTGTAACGAAACTTCTGGATTTCTGCTTCTGCTAATGGGAGTCTCTACATTAAATGTTGAGAGAGGAATCTGGGTGCCTGGGACTTGTGGTATTGGAGTGAGGGGTGGAATCTCTTGTTTCTGACTCTTGGGTGGAATTTCTTGTTTTTTACTCTTCGCCGAAGGCAGCATGCCCGGAATAGGTACCGATGGAGGGGTTGACTGGCTCGAAGCTTCGGTGGCCAGGGTAATATGTTTTGGTATAGTCTCAGGTGGGTCGAGGAGATCTAGTTGGATGGGCTCGGGTGAAGTGGGTTGGGATGAAATGGTTGTGTCTTGCGGTGGATATGGGGCTTGTGGTGGTGATGGATCTTGCTCAATGATGATGGTTGTGGAGGCGGTGGTGTCTAGATCGAGATCATCTGTGATATTAATCATAGTCTAGGTAGCTCGAGCGGTTTCTCTAGTAAGAGGTACAACTGAGGATATGGGTTGTGGATTGAATATCTTCACAGGAGAAATACATGTTCAAGGTTTCTTGATTGAGGGATCCCCTATGAAATAAGCATTTAGGATGTCATTGAAATCTTTTCCTGATAGCACAACTTGGTCTGGGAGATGCAGGAACATAGGAAATTTCCTCTTCTTGCGCTCCAAAGGTTCCACATCCTCTTCTTCTTATGAGCCCGTTGACATCTGAATCTTCTTCTTCTTTTCTGTTGGGTCGAAACTTGTCCTGACTCCTTCTTCATGCCCCTTTTTCTTGAGGAGATCTGTTGGAAAGAGATAATGCATGACAGACTTGCATGGGTTGCGCTTAACACCTAGCCATGATATGACTTCATTATCAAATTATTACTCATCAAGGTAGAAGGGTAACAACCTCGTATGAAATTCCTCAGACTTGGCATGCCTCGGCCAGATAAGAGTATTGTGGTGATTCAGGCCAAAGGATATGTTCCAAGTATTGAGGTTCAACAACTCTTGTGGTACGCGCCACCGCTAAGTTTCATAGATTAACTTAGTGTACCATTTTGCAAAGGCAACGTTGTTGAACTCCATGTTCTCTTGATCCGGCCTTGCATGCCACGACTCAAATGTTTTTGCAAGGAGACCTTTGTCTGTTGGTGCCAATTGTCTTCCCATGGGTGGCTTCCATTTACACATTGAAAAAACTACTAGTAGGTATCCATATGTGAAAGTTTTGCCTTTCTCTTGAGCATCCTCACAAGTGACCAAGAGTTCCTCTAGAAGGTAGTTGCACCAGTTGAATACAACTCCATTTGCATAGAAGTCTGCTACTGAAAGATCGTTTAAGGTGAATTCGCCCTTGTAGTAGAAACACATGACCTTGCTCGCTATTACATAATAAGTTGTCTGGACTGTTTCTGGAATGATTGGGTCAATCTTCGTTGTTCTCCCACCTCTCTTTGTGTGGAAATTCTCGTACATGCTAACTTTGCCTTCCTTCTTCCCGTGCTTGCTCGGGCCTTGAAATCGTTTGGACACATCCTCACCCTCGAGAGATAATACCGTGTGTTGGTGGATTTCATCTGCATGAATCATATATCTTTGGTCGAGCCATAAGCTTCTGTCAGGCACTCGACTAATCAGAAACTTTGTGCATTATACAACCTCGCTAGTGGTCCCAAAGACTGGTAGATCTGTGAGGTGCATAATTGTGGAGTTGAATAGGTTGATGAACTCTGGATTTGAGAAAAATTTCATGCCTCCCATTGTATCTGGGACCAAGTCTCAGAACACGATAATGTTCATATGTGGAAACAATACTTGGTCCATCAGATCAAGGTCGATAAGTTTCACTTGCTCCGTCTTCCCCTTGACATCTCCGAAGATCTCGATCCTAGGATCATACAGATCATCTAGGATTTCTTCTTTGGGAGCTAAACTCTAGCCTCATGTTGCTCTCGATATGCTGTCTCTAAAGTGATAATAGGCTGGGTGAGTTGCGGTCAACTTTGTGACAGGGGAACGAAAATATCTTAGGGTATACGTGATTGCAGAAAATTCAAAATCAGAGGGTACCTAACAATAAACAGTGATTTGCGCTCTGCATATTCATGGGGTATTATAAATAGATAACTGGAGAACTACGTAGGTGCACATAAAGACACTCATCATTAGGCCATAAACACAATCTTAGGCTTAGGTGTCTGACTATCTTAGGACAGATAATGGGGTAAGATCTATCAAGTGATCTTGGATTTTAATGAACAGACTGATAGGGACGTGGTCGAGCTGAGGGTCTTAAATTTTTAATGCCTGAGAAGAACGGTAGGGATATCAATGGAATCTACGCGTATCGTGCCTTTATGGATTAACAAAAAGTTGTGACCGGTTACGTTGGCTATCATAAAGGGTATGGCTAAATATAATGCATATAGCACATGGGTTGTGATCTAGTTTGGATTTGCTCTCCCTCCAACCACAATGGGGTTCCCTGTCATATTTAATGACTGAATTTAATGTAATGGTGTCTCTTCTAATATTGTGAGGATGAGTAGGTAGTTCTTCGCAAAAGAAATTCTTAGACTGAAAAATTAAATATATGTCGTGGCACAATCAATTCACACTCTGACATTATTAAATGAAATAAAGAAATTACAGCAAATTAAAATCTAACTATTGTACATGCTCATTTGGACTGGAGAAACCATGCTTTGGCTTAAGCATGAGAAATGTAGGGTTTCATTCATACGCCATTCACCCAGCATGGTCGAAGGATACCATCCAATTGTGCTAGCTTGACTGCACCAGAGTGTCGGATTTACACAACTATGAATGGACCCAACCAATGCATTCACAACTTGCCTGGATGTTTATGATATTGGTTGTCGTAGAGTATTACCTTATCCCATTGCACAAATATTTTGGACTTAATATGCCTGTCATGCCAATATTTCTGTCTATCTTTCTCAATTTTCTGATGAAAATCTGCTAGAAATCTTGCTTCCTCAAGTTCTTGCAAGCCTGCAATCCTTTGCGCAATTGATTCATCATCTGTCATGTGTGTATCCCGTGCTATATAGAGACTGGGGGTAATAAATTATGTGGGTACAAAAACTTCTTTCCCATAAATCAACTGAAATGGAGTATACCTGTGTAGCTTCTTCATGGTAGTCCTGTAAGCTCACAAGACCATTGGAACTCTATCATCCCAGTCTTCCCTGTTTGCGCAACATACTTTTGTTAGTCCTCTTTCTATAATTTTATTGAATGCGTCCATTGTACCATTAGCTTGTGGATGGTAGGGACTTCTCTTATGGTGTTGTATAATAAATTATGTTGTTAACGTTGTGATTGTGTTGCTGATAAAGTGACTACCTTCATCATTGGTCAAACTTCTAGGACATCCAAACTGAGTGATAATGTTCTTGAAGATAAATATAGCAGTTGTATATATTGAAAAGCCTTGAAATGCCTCTGCTTCAGCCCATCTTGTGAGGTAATCAGTTGCGGTAATGATTTATCTGGACTTTGAGTTCTTATACGGGGGATTAATCAGTCCAATAAAATCAACATCCCACTGTTGGCATAGGGGTAGACCCGGGGTTCAACGCTACAACAACGCACCAACAAAACCCTAAATACCGGCCCTTTTGGAAACACATGTGAAGTAGATGAGGTCTCACTTGAGGTAGAGGCAAGGATGGTTGCAAGACTCCAGTGTTTGCAACCTTAGCTGGGACACAGATCTATGACTGTAACACCTTAGCTGAGCACTTAGCAGTTATAATTCATCAATACCTAGTTTAGTTTACAGTGTAGCTAAATCGTAATTAATAGATCAACGCAGTATTCATACAGATTCAATAGATCCAAGCACTAAGCATACCAATATAGATCAAATCTAGCATGCATTCACATTATTCAACACTAAGCTATCATATTAGATTCATTCATCATCTATCAGTGCACTAAGTATTCAATCACATAAGTAAGAGAACAACCATAAAGCACATAACACCCACAACATAGGATATACATGGTTCACCCCTGCCCTGGGGCTATGTCCACCAACTCTTCATCTTCTTTATTAGCTTCTTTCAATCTTCTTACATGTAGAGAGCCTCAAGATCAACTTTGCAGAGGATAGGAGATCTGCGCTCTCTTCACTAGATCCTCCTTCTCTGAGCTAGGTTACAACACAAAGCCTACATACAGTCTCTTATGATTACTCGCACTTAGCTCTGCAAGTCTCACATAGTATGCACGAAGCACTTACAACTATTACTTGCACTTAGAACAACTTACAACTCTTTGATCACATAGATCAAACTTTAGCACTTAGCACACTGGCCACTTCTTACATCACCTAGCTACTTATTTATACATTACAAAATCGGGCCTAAACATGGGTAAACCCATGGGCCGATATTCCCATACCTGTTACATAAGCCCAAAACTAAAAAAATCCCTAAAAAGGGGTTGAGATCCCGCGATCTTCGCTTCATATTGTGCTCCACCTTCAACATCCTTTCGAAGTCCCACAAATAGGTCAAACATGACCAAGGATCCTCAAAACTTGGTTAAGGGCCAACAGGCCCCCAACACTCACCTATGACTCGTCCCAATTCACTTTGATCTGGGTAGATATACTTCAAAAGCCTCGATCTTGACTCGATATGCTTCGAATTGTTATTGTGCCACAACCTCCTGTTCAGTGAACTCTTGGATGACTACTTCATTGACAGGTCCCTCTGGGCGTTGTTCAACTGCAGTGATGACTTTCTCTAGTTCTTATCCTCGGCCTTTGATCTCTACGAATAGTTGGCAAGCCTCATCCTGTATAGGTTGGAGCCTCTGAGTCACTTCCATGACTCTGCTCTAAATGGTGTGGACCTATTGTTGAGCAGTGCGTTGCTCTTGGGATCACTTCATCCTTTCAACAGCTGACAGGGGCTTCAACTGCGCCTGCATTGTTTCTTCTTCCTGCTTCGTCTCCTAGAGATGTGACTCCAGTTCCTTCAATTATGGATTCTCAGTGAGTCGCTCATAAGTATGGGCATTGCGATCACTTAGTTTCTTACATTCCATGGTAAGTGCCTTTATTCTCTCAACTGCGCTTTGAGCAGTTGCTTCTCTTTGATCCCTCACATCCTACGGAGTGTCGGGCACTGTGCAGAGCTCTAAGTATGTTATTCTTTGTTGTAGTTGTCGGATAGCTTCTGCAAGCTGCTCTACTTGATGCATGACTTGGTCTTCTGCCTTTGGTTCTAAGCTTGTCACAAAGCGAAGTGCTCTGTTGAATGCTTCTTTCACTTCCAGTTGCTCTACGAGCAACTATTCTTTTCCTTGATGAATCTGTGCTTTCTCCTCTTCAAACTTTGTCTGGAGAGAAACTTTCTCCTGCTCTACAGCTCGGTGTTGTTCTAAGAGTACTTCTTGCACTTGCTTCAAGGCCTGGGTGGCTTGTTCTGTTTCTTCTTGTGCATGACGAAGGCGAGCTTCGATCACATCAACAAGTTGACGGAGTTGGGCTGGCTCATCTCCCAACTCTAGTTCTCCCGATGGAAAGGGAACAATGCACACTACATGACTGGACTGAAGGTCATGTTTTACCCCTCAGAGTTTGACCTTGATTATGTCATACATCTCCTCTTGCTTGGCTTCTTGTTTCTACAAGATTTCCTGTGAGGCATCGTTTACAATTGCGATGATGAAGTCAAATTCATCGACAATGAGACTAGTCTGCATCTTGGTCAAGGTGGCTCTGGATTTCTTCTGGGAAGAGGGTTTCAGGGAGAAACCTTCCTCTTCTTCAAGGGATTAGCCTTATCTCTAGGCAGTGTTACTTCGCCTTGATTATTCTCATCTTATTTTCCATTTATCTCTTCTACTTCGTCATCACCCTCTCGGCCAGGTGATACTAAAGCAATATTTTCTGAGGTGTTGCTTAATTCTTGGATTCCTTCGGTCTTCTTCCTTCTGTTGGTTCTGGGTGTGTCATGTTCTTTGTGAGTGGCCTCCAGGTTGTCCAGTTTGGGGTCAGACATCTCTGCAGGTTTAGCGGGGATAAGGAGGTCTGTTGACCAGTCCTTAGTTATCTCCTCGAGGTCCTATTCTGTGAGCTTTTAGTACGACTGAAGCTCCTCCTTATGTCTGTCTACTCGCATAGTAATATAGATGAAGTGTCGATCTGTGAGGAACTTCATGAAGGGTCAGAACCGTTGTAGGGTGTTCGTCATCATGAAAAGTTCAACTTCAATAGCCCTCTTTAGCTGGAGATAATATGTGTGAAAGACCACGTTCGACTGCCACTGTTTTCCCATATTGCTCGAGTACCAGAGCGTGGTGAACTTCACAGCAAGTGGCTCGAATGGCTCAATGTCTGGGTGGGTTGCACCTTCTGGCATCTCCCACGAAACAAACGCGATGAGGATCCGGAGCCAGCTAAAGTGGAACTCGTAGCCCTGATCCTGTGCTTCACGACAGTCTAATTCCAACTGATTAACTAGGTACATTGCCCAATTCATCTGTAGGCCTTCAACACATTTCCTTGCGAGGTCAATGATAAAGCCTGTGACCTGTGTGGGTATGTTCTTCCTTACTAGATTTCCTGCAATTAACTGGCATGCTAGGTGCACTGCGCCATTCTGGATGGAATCTACATTGTATCCTCACATCCCCTTCTCAACATTCTCGTATGTATCCTTAATCTTCTGTGATAATGTGCGATCTGTGGCTTTCCCTGATAGAAGTACTGTAGGTCGTGTCCTTGCATACTCAATCCGGTGATCCTATGGACTAGCTTTGGATCGACAGTGATACGACGGTCGGGCCATAAGTAGTTTCCATGGTTAAATGAAAGTAGGAGCTTGACACAGGCGTTAACTTCCTAGTGCCTTCCAAAGTGTGGTATTTTCATTACAATCAACACGGTGGATTGCGCGCGGTTCATCATCCATGGATGGGGGATTATTTTCGAGTTCTTCCCCTTCGTCCTGGTCAAGTATTTATATGGGGCGAGCATACTATGGTTCTTTCGGTGTCCTAAGTTGAAGCCACTAAACTTCAACATGGAGATCTTGTCTGGCTGCACTCTAACTGCCAACGATGATTTTAAGGATGGAAATTTATTTTAAAATGTAGAAACCTTGGTGAATATTACTAATCCTTCATGTGTCAGCTATAAATTTTTGGCAATATTTTTTTAAAAATATTCAAATTTATAAGTATTTTATATAGTTTTTATAAATTTTTGGCGATTTTTAAGGTAAAATAATTTTTCCTATAGAATTTGGGCGAATCATTTTTAAAATAGTGAATATCGTTTTTGGAAAAACCATGGAAAATTATCCCATGAGCGAAATTTAGCCCCTAAAATCATCCCTGCTAACTGCGCATATCCCCTTCAGGAGGTACACATTAACCATGGTGTACTCAAAATATCTCAGCACACTATCACGACTCACCGCGCTGGACAGAGGCGAGATGTAGTCAAGTAATATGGTCGGGATTAGATTTTCATTTGCTAGGTTGGCTCTGTGCTTGGTTCTCTTTTTCATTGTTGGTCACGATGGTTCGGATCCGCGAGCAGTCGATGGATAGGATTGCACTCCTCTCATCGACGATGCGTGTATACCCACAGACATTACTCTTTCAGTCATTAGGTCGATGAGTACCTCCTTCACAGACTCTTCGACTACGCTAAGTTCTTCGTACATACACGCTCGTGGTTGAATATCTCGGGTTTGAAGAGTAACTACTCAATGCAACGGGATGGATGGTGATAGTAGAATGATCACTGTGTGAAATCAACTAATCCACAAGCTTAGATAATCATGGTTGGAAAAAGTGTTATCGGTGCAAGGATCGATGGAATAAGTAGGTAACTAGGCAACGGATCTCTCCAACGGGCGGGAAGCCTTCATTAGTTCATTTGGGTCCATTACGACGCATTCCCAATGGTCTGATGGTGAGATTTCTGACCATAAAGGTTGTTCTACCCATCCGGGGTGTCGGCCTAATGGTTATACTATTCCCAATGGATATATTGATTCATCATGGTGAAGTGTTATGTGACATTGTTCTAATATCTCGACGAAGTTCCAGTTTTGCAAATTTTCAATTTGCGAAGGTCCCTCTGGAACCTTCTGTAATTTTTCGATCTTGGCTCTCTTCTTACTGAGCTTTCTAGCCTTTCACCCAGTGAGTTTTGTCTCGATATTCCTCTTTCCATTTTGATTCTTATCTTCTTTTGGCATAGTAACTTCGCGTTGTTGAGATTATTTCCTAGGATTCAAGGGAAATACTTCTTCTCTATCTGGGGTAGGTTCTTCATTCTTCTGCGAGTCTTCTTGTGTTCTTGCAATTTATACATCAAGTCTCTGGTTTTAAATAGCTTCGATCTTTTCTCTTGTTCTTCAATCAAGTGTGCGATCCACCTAGTCATGAAATCTTTCAACTCTTGCTTCTTCTACTCTAAGACTTATTCTTATTTCCTTCTAGCATGATCCCTTTCAATCCAAGTTTTTCCTAGTAATATAGCAAATGGGGCATTGTTCTCAATAATTTTAACAACTTCAAATTCTTCCTCTCTCGAAGTTCCATCGGCACTCATAGATATCTGGGTGAGATTTCCACATAGGTTTATCATCTTTCCTCTAAATAATCCTATTCCTCCCAATGAAGGAATCATAGAAGGCTTTCCTAGAGTTTCCCAAGTTATTTATGTCATAATATTCACATGTGTTTCTTAATCCAGAACACAGTCAATGTCGAAGTCTCTTATTCTTGCTTCTATGCACTCTTTTTCTTTGAATATCTCTGATAAGTTGATACGTCGGTGGTCATTCAGGGTTTCTTTCATTTGTAGCAATACAGTCTCTGATTCTTTTTGGGGTTCTGCCATGGTCTTAGTTGCTTGACCTTTCTCATGGTCTTCTTGTCTCATATTCATTTTTTCAAGCTTAGCAATCATTCTAGGGAAATCTAAAACTTCATGGTCCATATCTTTACAACAAAGACAACTAGGTCTTCTACCAGGAAATTCCTTAGCCAAATGTCTCGGTCTTCTGCAACTATAACAAACGGTTAATCCTCGTTTTCTTTTAAATGATCCCCAACCTTTCTTGTACTGTGCACTTGGATCATAGTATCTAACCTGCAAAAAAGTCTTTCTAGGATCCTGCATCCATTGGTTAGTCCAAACATTATTTCTATGCATAGGTATAACATATCTTTCACTATACTTATCAGATCTACTTATATCAAATATTATTTCATCCAGTTGTGCCCTACTCTTCAGGCTAGGACATAATTTATCAAATGTACCTATATCCATACTTTTGAAAAAAAAAAATCCATATATATTACCTTTAACAAAGCACAAAGCTTACAGATCTTACATCTTTCCCTCAGATCAAATTTCTTTTCTTAGCACATAGCTTCACATATCAATTAGAATACTATGCACTAGGGAAACAAATCTATGCAAGGAGATTTCATAGTTTCAGGTCAGATCTTTGCACAAATATTTTTCCTCAGTTCCCAACAATCACAATTTCAGGTCAAATCTTCGCATAAAGATTTTTCCTCTGTTCCCATCAATCATAGTTTCAGGTCCCGGCAACGGAACCATTTGTTGGCACAGGGGAAGACCCAGGGTTCAACGCTACAACAGAGCACCAACAAAACCCTAACTACCGGCCCTTTCGGCAACACCTGCGAAGCAGATGAGGTCTCACCCGAGGTAGAGTCAGGGGTGGTTGCAGGACTCTAGTGTCTGCAAACTTAGCTAGGACATAGATCTGTGACTGTAACACCTTAACAGAGAACTCAACAGTTATAATTCATCAATACCCAGTTTAGTTTATAGCGCAACTAAACCCTAATTAACATATCAACGCAGTATTCATACAGATTCAATAGATCCAAGCACTAAGCATACCAACATAGAACATATCTATCTTTCATTCACATTATTCAGCACTAAGCTATCATATTAGATTCATTCATCATCTAATAGTGCACTAAGAATTCAATCACATAAGTAAGAGAACAACCATAAAGCACATATCACCTACAACACAGTATACGTGGTTCACCCCCACCCTGGGGCTACGTCCACCAACTCTTCATCTTCTTTATTAGCTTCTTTCAATATTCTTACATGCACAGAGCCTCAAGATCAACTTCGTAGAGGAAAGGAGATTTGCACACTCTTCGCTAGATCCTCCTTCCCCAAGCTAGGTTACAACACAAAGCCTACATGCAATCTCTTATGATTACTCGCACTTAGCTCTGCAAGTCTCACGTAGTATGCACAAAGCACTTACAACTATTACCTGCACTTAGCACAACTTACAACTCTTTGATCACATAGATCGAACTTTAGCACTTATCACACTAGCCTCTTCTTACATCTCCTAGATACTTATTTATACATTACAAAATCGGGCCTAAACATGGGTAAACCCATGGGGCGATATTCCCATACCCGTTACATAAGCCCAAAACCCAAAAATCCCTAAAAAGAGGTTGAGATCCCGCGATATTCTCTTCGTCTTGCGCTCCACCTTCGACAGCCTGTCGAAGTCCCAAAAATAGGTCAAACATGACCAAGGATCCTCAAAACTTGGTCAAGGGCCAACACCCACTTCTGAAATGCCTGAAGTTCTCTTACTGGATGAAGGGGTAATTCATCTCTACGTGATGGATTTCCTAATCTTTGGTAGATGTCACAAGATATAGCATATTCCTTAGCATATTTAAATAATGTATCCCACCATAATCTAGCTTGAGGTACCTTCTGTGCAGTGGCTTTTCCTCCAACATTTCCTCCCGCAACTCCACTGTGGAATTCCCACAAGATATCTTGCCTTTCGTGGCTCAAGAGACATCTCCTAAGGATGTTGTCGAGTTCTCATTTGTAGAGTTGTCCCACAATTAGTTGATATTCTGTTGTGTGAACCACCATATGTCTCTTTTGGGTTGTGGAGTAATTTTCTAGGTAGGTCCTTGTACTGAGGAGGGAAAAAATGTCCTCAAGATACTCTGGGATGGCCTCAATCCAGAACAGTTCCGCATCTAGAAGTTGATAATCCACTGCTCCACCTCTTTCCCCTAACTCCAATATGGAAAGGTGATTGGGACCTACATTGCATCTTCTTGGTTTGACAGTTACTTCAAATGGAAACTCTTGAAAAAGAAATCGCCACCTGCAAATTCTTCCTTCAAGTATTGTTTTATTGACTAGGTACTTCAATGAAAAATGGTCAATAAAAAACTTGAAATGAGATCCTAAAAAGTAGTGTCTAAACTTTTGTAATGCATAAATCATAACTATACCTTCCCTTTCAGTGGTTGTGTAGTTGCGCTTAGCTTGCGAAAATTTTCTGCTAGCAAAGTAGATAGGGTGGTCCATATTCCCTTCCCCTAATTGTGCTAGAATGACTCCCAAGGTGATGCCCATTGCATCCACATGTACATGGAATTCAATTCCTCAATTGGGAAATATAAATATAGGTGTAGTACTTAGTTTTTTTTTGAGAATGTTGAATTATTTGTCACACTCTGGTGTCCACCGAAATAGTTTGGACTTCTTTAGGAAATTCTCGAGAGGTGCGGAGATAGTTGTGCATCTTCTGATGAACCTATGGTAATATCCTATGTGTCTCAATGTAGAGCGTAATAGTTTATCACTTGTAGGTGGTGACATGTTTAGAAATACTGCAACTTTAGCTCAGTCTACCAAGACACCTTCTCTGCATACAATATGGCCTAACAGATTGCCATGAGGTACACAAAAAATACACTTCCTTAGATTCAGAGATATCTACATTTCACGACATCTATCAAACATTAACTGGAGTAGCCCAACATGATATTTTAATAGTTTGTACACCGTCCAATCATCCATATATAATTCTAGAAACTTGTTGATGAACTCTCAAAATGCTACTATCACAATCCGATAAAAACCTGTAGGGGCATTCTTCAAACCAAAGGGAATTACATTGTATGCGAATGATCCCAATTTGGTTATGAATGTAGTATTCTTCTTGTCTTCCTCTATGATTCTAACTTGATGATATCCTGAGAATTCGTCTGTAAATGAATAATATTATTTTCCCACAACTTGATCTAACACTTTGTCGCTGAAAGGTGTTGGAAACAGATCATGCAGACATGCAGAATTCAGACTTATGTAGTCCACGCAGACCAGAATGTATTGTGTACCTTTATTACTCTAGATAACTAAGGGGCTAATCCATTATACTTCTTTGATTGGGAAAATAATTCCTTCCACAATAATTTTATCCACTTCTTTCTTGACCTTTTCTTTTATTCGAGGATTTACATCATGTTACATGAAAAGTTCATGGGGGGAGTTAGCTCTTGCTTTTCGATTTTTCTATGCTATTGAGGGTGTACGCGGGTTGTCCTTGGACAACCCGTGTACACGTAGGCCCACCATTTTTTAAAGGAGTGTGCCCCCCAAAAAACCAAAGGAAATGAAGAAAGGAAGTACAGAAATGCAAGAGGGGTTAGTTTGTACTTACTTGGTCTGAGCGACAGTTCATTTCGTCCTCTGAAGCTCCCGAAATCAACTCTTTTAGAAAAGGGGTATTTTTAGATTTTTGGATAATTTTCAAATTGCAATGGTGAAAATGAGCTGTCAGCTTCTATTGATAGACTTTTTTGTCCTTTTTTGCCACTTTTTCAAACCCTTTTGTCATTTTTTATGGCTTGTAAATCATTTAACGTGGTTCTTGAGTTTCTCATTGGATGTTACAATACACTTCACTTTTGGTTTGGAAAACGTTTTGGGAGATGGGTCATTTTTAAAGGTCCTTTGGTAAAAGTCGTTTTTTCAACTTTTTGCATTTAAGTTAGGATTCCACCTCCACTTTTTGCATCTCATTGTCTTTTCCGCTTTTCCATAGGATTGATCCCACCAAACTATGACACGGAACCATCATCACTATTTTATAAGTGTCATGGTGAGGTGGTATAGCCCACCTTTACATGGATGCCCTAGGTAGATCTTGGTTGCATTTTGGTGTCCATGTCGTCGTTAATGACTTTAGGCTAGGGAGTCCTTGTTAGTCCTGTCATGATTATGATATTGAGCCTCATATGTCTAATGTGTCATCACTCTTGGCCTCACACTCAGGACTCCCAGAAAATGAGCCTTCTTTTAAGCCCTTTTCAGACTCTCTAAACATGAAAAGATTGTCGAGCGATCTTGTTGTCCTTCATGCTCGTCAAACTAAAATTTGAAGGAACATATGTCTGGCGGTAGTTTACCCCTTTTTTTAGTCCAGATGATCAATTGTACGAACAAAGGTATACTCTAGGAACTTTGGTTCGCTAGAAGAGTATTCTCAGTTATAATTTTAACCCTTGTTCGGCCTCGAGGGACTAAATTTACGAAAAAAGAACCCCCATGGAGTCCATAGTTAATCTCTTTTCAGACTCCTTAAAATTGAAAAGATTATCGACTGAACTTGTTCCTTCACACTCGTTAAACTGGTCTAGAAGAACATCCTCTACAAAGTCCATAGTTAAGCTCTTTTCAGACTCCTTAAAATTGAAAATATCATCGAGTGACCTTGTTCTTTCACACTCGTTAAATTGGTTCAGAAGAACATCTACTGGCATGAATTTACACCTTTTTCCGGCATGTAGATTAAGGAGGAAAATGGTGCACCTCGAGAGATTCGCCTCATCGAGAGAGTTCTCCTAAGTATATTTTATACTTTTTCAAGCTAAGGAAACTAAATCTAGAAAAATGTTGTGAGTCCATAGTTAAGCTCTTTTCAGACTCCTTAAAATTGAAAATATTGCCAAGTGATCTTGTCTTTGTCACACTCGTTAAAATGGTTTTGAATAGATGTCTTTTCGGTGCTAGTTTACCCCTTTTTCGAACTAACTAGACTACCTTCAAAAAATGTACCCCAGTTGAGTCTTCTTTTACGTTTTTTAAGACTCTCTAAACGTGAAAAAACTATCAAGGTTACCTTCTCTGGGCTCGTGAAAAATACAATGAAGGGGGTTTCATCGTGTCTTGCTAATTACAGTTGCATCTATGAGTCTTTGGTCTAATGTCAGCTCCACGTTGTTCTCAACTGAACCTTTGAAGCATGCCTTATACACAAGCCTTGTAGAACTTTTCCTCTGTGACCTGACACCTTGACCCATGGAGGAATTTTTCCCTAGTGTCCTTTTCCTGCACATGTCTCCTTGCTATGAGAATTACTATGTTCCTTGCACTTGGAACTAGTATGTTTGTGACACTCGTTCCTCCTTTGTAACGTAGCATTATATTATTCTTTTTCAAGCTCTTCAAAATAATGAAAAAGACAATTAAAATCAAATATACCCCAAAAAGAGGACGGGAAATTTATTTTATTTTTATGGCAGCACAATGAGTCGCCCTTGAACAAAGCTCATCCTTTTTTTTGTTTTTCAAGCATTGGGATTTAATATGACCTTAGAAAGTTGTTATCACTACATAGAGTTGTGTCCTCCTCTATTTGGTTATTCTTCCAAACACATGGAGAGTTTTGTGTTGCCTCTTACATTGTGAACTTATGTCAATGTCATGCTGCCTGAGTCTAATCATCTGTCATGATATTTTCCAATGGAATTTTTACCCAACCTGATTCAGACTTTCTGCAATTTTTCTCTTGACCTCATGCTCGACCATTCCCAAAGTCCAATCAAGTCCTTGTTCGAAATCAATGAAGTTCTTTGCCTGATCACTAAGATCCTCTTGTTTGTTCCTCGATGAGTCATTGAAGACCTATGGGTAGTGAAGTCATACACTCACATTACACTCCTACCCAAGTTTTGAATATCTTGAAGTTTTTTCTCAAGCTCTAAAGGCCTCGTCTCCAATCATCAGGCATCATTGACTTCTTGAAGATGGATACTATACATGTATATCTTTGATTTTGAGATGTAGATCTATTGTGTATTTCTTGCAGCTACACTTTATATAGTTATATCACATGGATATGTAGTGTATTTGATTGGCACCCATGATTTATTTCATCCCGAGCATATGGGTATGCTCGCCTCGGTGAGACAATTGTTATTTTTTGCAGATGGCACCTCCCGAACTCTGGTCCCGGGCTCACTCGCTTCGTACATTGGTGAATATTTTGTAATGCATTTTAGCCATTAGATGCTCTTCTGACCTCACATAATAGTGGGCATCTGTTATAACCCTAAATTTCACTATGCATGCATACCTGGCATCAAGCCCTCTTACTTGTTATTTTTTCCAAGACATCACTGAGAAGCTCTTCTTAAAAACCCTATTTTTTAAGATGTGCATGCACTGCACCACTACTGCACATGTACACATGCTTTTTTCACCACTACATCTCATGTACGTATGCTATATGCACCATTACAGCCCGTGTATACCCACAAAATTTGCAAAAAATTAAAAATTTGCAAGGAATTTGTTGAGATTACGGGCTATTGGGTAGTTTTCCAACTGTCCAACGGCCTATAGCCCGTCACCCAACCGAATAACCATCCTTTTGTCATATAAAAGGAGGTTTTTGGGTCTCATTCACAACACAAGCATAAGAATAGTGAAACTCTTCCCATTTCACATCCCCTCCTTGCCCCAAGAATTTGCAGCCACCTTATGTGATTTGCATCAGAATTTCCCATTCCTGCCTTTTTCCTCCATTGTAAGCCTACACCATTTCCCTGGAAGAAGTGTGAGAGGAGAAAGATACGTGGAGGCGCAGTTGGAGCTTGGTGAAGAGGAGCTCGGACCAGGTTCATGGAGCAGTCGGCGATATCATTGTAAGTAAACATTGTGATATCAATAAAAGGAATACTTTTTCTGTCCTGAAATATGATGTGTCTAATATTTGTATTCGATTTATGTCTTATACTAACATCTAACCCATGATTTATATATGAGATGCATGTTTGTAGTTTCCTGTTTATCAGTTTGTGAATGCAAGAGGATCGACACTGGACGCGGAGTAAAAGGTAAAGTTACCAGATCTTTTCACTTTGTATTGTGTGCATAAATGTGGGTTATATTTGGGGTAGTTAGAAAAGTAGGATACTTTTAAACAGTTGGATATGCCTACATTTTGAGCCCTAGTGTATTCCATAGGGGGGTTTTCCCGCTATAGCACTCTTGGACCTTTGTGAGAATTCTTGGATCCTCCTGGATCACACCTTCACACTGAAGAACTTTTGGTCCTCCAAAAGTATGAATGTTTCAAAAAAATAGTGATGATAAATCTTACTCACTCTTCCATCTTGTTGTAATTCTCTTATCTAGTAACTTAGTGATGATGAATCTTCTTCACTGTTACACCTTTCCGAATATTGTGGTTCTCAATTTTGATCTTGGATTTTTGATCTTAGATATTACATCATTGTACTTTTTTCTTCTTCTACAATATGGCTCTAACTATGGCACCTGGAACTGTCGCTAACAGAATATATCTCTAGTTATGGCTCATAGATTCCTTCATAACAAAAGTATGCTCATTGGATCTCTACAATATATGAATCTGAATCTTGTACTAAATATCCACTCCCATCTCCTTTTTTTTGAAGATAGTTTATCTCATCCAATCTGAAAGCAATTCAAATGTTGATCTATGCCTTGCATTTTTGGACTCTATGTTCCTGTACTGTGGATGTATTTGTAGGAGTATCTAAATGAATTCCCTATCCATTGCCTCTCTCTTGCCTTGAAAACAATTCTAAACTTGTGTTTTGTATACATTTGTAATGTTTGAATTGCTTATGATCAAGGTATATATCTAAGCAAACATGACAATATCTTTGAAGATTCTTATAGCATGCATCTTTACAAGTATATACCTCTTATCTTTAAAAAGAAGATTATTTCCTTTACCAACTATAGGAATATTTACATAACTTCGATACTCTTCTCTCTTTTTATCTACATGCTCCAACTTCCTACATACTTTTGTTCCTTCACCTTCGGTACTTCAGAATAAGAATGTTAACTTAGACAATTCGATCCATATGTAGACCTTAGTTGATAACAAGACAAAACAATTGTCTACACTATTGTCGAAAGGCTTAGAAATATTTATAATATCCCCCTCACTCTATAACAAAGTGGCTATATAGACACTCGTTACAAGATTCCTCTCACTTCAAACTATACGTAAGGTGGCTATATAGAAATCCACTACAAAATTTCTCTCACTCTTAACAACATATAAGGTGGCTATATAGAAATTTTACATAATTCCTCTCACTCTTAACATCTACAATGAGTGGATTACAAGCCTTCAAATACAACAATAGAAATAGACTTAAAAGGTATCTACATATGCATATTATCTTTCATTTTACAAACATACATATTTACAATGCAATCTCATTTGACAGATGGTTTATTCATGGACTCAACATCCCCTTAGTAT